>MU376166.1:0-195671 GCA_022495205.1 Hypoxylon sp. FL1150
TTCGTTGTTGAATTATTTTAATTTCAATTCAAAGGGGTAGATTCTAATTGTTGTTGCAAATGGGGGGGTGTTGCAAAAGTGGGTCGATGCGGTTAGGGAGTAAGTGACAGGCCTAACAGCTCCTAACATAAGCCGAGGAACCCCTAGGAACCCGTCCAGTCGGACGCCAAGCCTAACCGTTTTCCGCCACCCCTCAACAAAACGCTGTCCAGTTGTCGGTGAGAAAACTGCTACTGAACCCACTCAGCTGCCACCCTAATAATTCGACGTAGACTTTTTCCTAAACTCCCTTCCCTCCAATATGGGACAGCAGCGGTCTTGTGATTATGAAAGTGATAGTGGACCGTGACTACGAATGCGAAGCCTCCGACTAATCCAACCTGCCAACCTAACACGTTCGCTCAGGTAACCCGCCTACCCAGTCCAAATTATCTTGACCAACTTCCCCGTCCTCTTCGACGAGAACCGGCCCCTCCCTACCTAAACTACACCTTTCGCTATAAGCCCGCCGATGTCCTCCGCAGCATGTCCTTCTTCTCAGCCTTAACCTACTTCCTCGGGGGTTATACCGCCCTCGTTATCGCCCTATACATGCTCTCCGCCCTCGTTCCCGTAGCGGGTTTCGCGGCCCGCTCCCTCGCCGCCTACATCTCGCTCATAATATGCGCCATCTACGGAGCCCTAGCCTCTATAGTCCTCAGGGTCCTCGGTTACGAGCAGATTGCCCAGTGGGCCACGGCGCGCGCCTTCAAATATGTCATGGCCCTTACGACCGGTGTCACATTCGAGATTATCGACCCGAACCATTACCTCGAGACGGTCCGCCCCGCCGTGTTCATCGGAAACCATCAGACCGAGTTGGACGTTCTCATGCTCGGGTGTATGTTTCCCAAATACTGCAGCGTGACGGCCAAGAAGTCTTTGAAGAAGGTGCCATTCTTGGGGTGGTTCATGACCTTGAGCGGCACCGTATTCATTGACAGGAAGAACACGAAAGACGCAAGGGAGGCAATGGCCGGCGCCGCTGCAGAGATCCAGAAACGCAAACAGAGCGTCTACATGTTCCCCGAGGGCACACGTAGTTACGCAAAGGAACCCGAGCTTCTACCCTTCAAGAAGGGCGCCTTCCACCTTGCCGTTCAGGCTGGCGTGCCTATCGTCCCGGTCGTCGCGGCGAACTACTCGCATGTGCTCTATATCAAGAACTTTGTGTTCAGGTCCGGCAAAATTCCAGTCAAAGGTATATTGATCCTGCGCCATTCCATCGAATACGATACTAACATAATATCAGTTCTCGATCCGATCCCTACTGCTGGTCTAAAACCTGAGGATGTAGACGAGCTAGCCCGTGCAACTCGGGAACTTATGCTCAAGGAGATGGTAACGTTGACCGAGAGGGTCCGAAATGAACCGATCGCGGTGCCTGCCACCAGTGGCGACGGCGTTGTCCATGCTAGTGGAGTTGACGCAACGCTGTCACGATAATGATGAGTCGCCAATATCCAGCGAAATACGGCACTATTTATGTGCCGTAGCTATTTATATGCTAGCCCCGGCACGATCTATCGCGCTTGGCTTCGTTCGCAATGCCGGGGGTCAGTTAGACAAGTTTTTTGTTTAATGGGGGGGATCTCCCAGTTGGAGGAGCGAATATGCATGATACCCCTATAGACCGGATATCAGGGTAACTGGGAAGGATCATACACACAAAGGTCTCAGAGATGCCAGTCGCGTTATTCAGCAAGACGGGTTCCAGGACTTCTATTCATAGCATTGCACTTGCATACAGTAGACTAGAGCTTGCGATAGGCATGGAAGAAGGTCGCCAGAAGGGTATACATTTGGTATGCGAGTTGGTTGCATATGCGTGTTGGGGTAGGCGCTTAGCAAATTTTGATCGATTCCGTAAAATAATATTTATCAGTGAAACAACCATGCTTTGGAGTATCTCAGCTCACTAGTGGTGTAGGTAGGACTAATTTCGCTTGAAGGCTAGCAAGTGTGACATGTGAACTCATCTATAACTTATGAATGGTCAGTTGGGATATTCCCAAGATATTGTGCCTGTCGATGTATGCAACATGTGGCCCCCTTGCCAACCCCCCCCTCTCTTACCCCTGTCCCCTCATGTCTTGATATATTTGCTTTTGACGTAAGCGGGGTAATAGAGCTATGATTCCCAGTCGCTCCCCGGCAACATGTAACCTAAGGGGTCTGTTAGTACTGCAACTTCGTATCAGGAACTTGCCGTATATAACTCCAGTAGCCCAGGCGATCCTACCAAAAATCCAAGCATAAAAAACTTGATGGAGTCGATCTCGGATCTCGTAATGAATGCTTGCGTGATCGAACAGGAGGCGTGCGACCTGGATTTTCCTTGGCATATCGCAGCTTTAGCTTGTCAATCTATCAGCTCAACCCCCACTACGCCCTGAAAGCCGGCTTGCCGGAGCCCACGATCCCTACATCACTTATGACGTCTAGCCAGGCTGTAAGACAAGCCACCAATACGTACTGGGTAAAGGATCAGAGAATATTCTACTTGTGGTTCCTGTACCAGCTGGAGAAAGACACTTTTGTGGAATATTTGCTTTTCCCACGACAGTCAAGTAAGGGGGAGTTAGCTTTAGATAGGCAACTCAGTGCGAGCACGTCAGAATATGTTTCTCCATACGCCGTTTGAGCTTAAAAGGGAAGTATCTAGAAGAGCTGGGATACCTGAAAGGTTTAGGTACTATGAAGAAGTGGAGGAATTGAAGACATTCTTTAATGCAAGAGGTTGCACGATACCCAAGACTAGAGACTCGCCGCATGCCGTTGAGGGACGACTATTGGCATGGGCGAGCTGAACCACCTCTCGAATGGAAGACGACGCGTCGATGTAACTGGTCAATCGCGCCGAAAAGGCTCCCTCTATCCCATGCACCCTGTCTAGAAGGAGGATGCGAGGAGCTGAAAGAGGCTACCTCGCCGACCAGGAACTACCCGTGTTGAATGAGCAAATACCTGGCTTGGAAGTATCCGGGACAGGTCAAAAGATCCACCCATGGCGTCTCTTCGCCTTCGCCGAACTTGAAATAGCTCTGCGATCTATTGAAGAGGCATCCGGTGACGTCGTTCGTTGTAGCTCCCGGAACTCTCCCCTTTGACAGAGAGCTATCCCCTCACTTGGACTAGATAGCTCATCCCCTTGATGGGGTCTCCTTGTTCTATGAGCGATATTTCTATATAACCTCCATCACCCGCTCGCTCGCTGACTTGCAAGACTGTTTCTCCATACTTAAACAAAGCAAATTATTCGATCATCTACCTAAAATAAATCAAACCTCGGAACAACCTATCACCATGTCTTACAACAACGTAGGCACACCATCCATTATCAGCTCTACTAGAATCATATAGCTAACATGGACATAGTCTTACGGCGAGAGGGACACCTCTGACAACTCGTACGGGTCGTCGAACCGTGACAACAACGATTCTTACGGCTCCAGTGGCCGCGATAACGACAATAGCTACGGCTCGTCTAATAGCTACGGCTCCAGCAACAACGACAACTACGGCTCCGGCAACAACGACAGCTACGGCTCCTCCCGCCGAGATAACGATAACGACAACTCGTACGGCTCGAGCAACACCAATAGCAACAGCTACGGATCCAGTGATAACGCCTACGGATCAGGCAACAAGTCCAACACCTACGGCTCGTCTCGGGACGACAATGACAGCTACGGCTCTTCGAACCGCCGCGACAACAACAACAGCGGGGGCTATGGCTCTACCAACACCGACTCGTACGGCTCTACCAACAATGACTCGTATGGTTCAAGCAACAACGATTCGTACGGTTCTTCCAACACATACGGCTCCAGCGGCAACAACGACTCCTATGGCTCGTCGAACCGCCGCGATAACGACAATGACAACTCCTATGGCTCCTCGCGCCGAGACAACGATAACTTGTACGGCAGCTCGTCGTACGACGACGACAGCTCCAATCGCAAGGGAGACAGCACTGCTGGCAAGCTGATGGAGAGTAAGCTTTCCCACACTATCGAAATACCACCTAGTCAAATCACATCGCAAATGCTAATTTGGTCACAGAGGTCGGATCGGTGTTTAACAGCAACAGCTTAGAGGAGAAGGGAAGAGACAAGCGTGAGGGTGCTGGATACGGCCGCGACAACAATGACTATTGATTAGTACCTAGTTGGATGATATTTACCTAGAGCGATGCTTTTCTTCTTGATTAGTTAGTCCTATCTATCGATTGGTAGACACGATCGTTTCTGTTACTTATAGATATAACTACTATCATTTATTAGTAATACAGACCATTAAGACCAGTCCAAGAAATATATCGTCATATAATATTCGTTAGTTGGTCTTTTTTATCGTCCACAAACCGTTGCCTAAGATAGGTACCTAGGCAAGTAGCGTACGCAAATCCGTACTACTAGGCACAAGTTCATACAAGAGCCCTATGGACGTAGTATCAATAGTTCTTACGCAAGCACAAGCATTACAATCACTTCAGAAGCAGATATAATTCATTAAGAGTCCCGGAAAAGCGGCAGGAACGCCGCGTTGCTGATTAGTCGGTAGCTACGGCCACCCAGGATCCATCCTCCTCTCTCCCATCCGCCCGGCGAAAGGGCCACGACATCATACAGTAAACACTTTTGGGTTGTCTTGTCTGCGTATATCCGAAACCTAATGGCCAGGGACAGTTATAATGACCTCCGATGGATTTGTAATTACCACCAGTCCGAAAATCGAAACAGCGACACAGATCTTCTTTCGAGGGGGCAAAAGTAAAATAGCTCTCTAGGTTGAGAACGAGTAAACCACCACTCAGGAAAGAAGTTTGATTTTTTGCTGTAAAGTCGAGAGTTGAAGTCAAGACCGAGACAGTGAAAGGGGAAAGGGTCGAAAAGACTCTCCAAACTGGGAGAGCGAGCGCAAATAACAACGCCAGATGTATATGTTTTTTTCCCTGTATATTCCGGTCCGTATATCGGAACAGGGACAGGATCTTTGGAGGGCGACAGGCGAAAAAGCTTCTCGATATCAGAGGAAGCAGCCGAAACCACGGAGAGAAAGTTTATTTTCGTTGTATGTCCAAGGACAGGACCAGCACAACACGCAGGAGGAAATAAACAGTTATGTGTTGCTTGCGCAACGCAACGCAACAGGGAGGGCGAACGAGAACTCTAGCTTGGTCTGTTAGCTTCTGGACGCTATGCCTAGGTAGGTATCACTGTTGATAGGGATGTGGATATTTTACTTACTCGTTCAAGAAGAGCGGCTGGAGAAGGGACCGAAAAGGAGGGTAATGTTAACCCCCAAGTCGTGCTTATTCTGCTCTAGTTCATCGAGTAGCGTCGAAGGCAGCGGTTGTGAGGACTGGGCATTTTGGAGTGTGGTGGTTGCGGACCGAAGGCTTGTGATAATCCTCATCCAAGGACTGGCGGCGTCTTGTGGCATCGCCTCACGGGGGCATATCGCCCCCCACGCCACATCTACCGCGTCTCGGAGAATATTAGCCATCGTAATGGCGTTTGTGATTTCCTGGACGAGAATAGTATTGAGGTTTCTGGCAGGGCCGGCGGCGACGGTCTTCTCCATGCTCTTTTTTAGAGCCTCCCATCTCTCCTTAACGACCCTGCCGGCGCCGGCGCTGGCCATCTCTTGGTCACCAGCCTCCCCGTCGACGTCCATAGGATCGTCGACGGGGGGCTGGACGGGGGGCGGGACGGGGGGCTGGACGGGGGGAGGGATGGGGGGCGGGACAGGCGCAGCAGGAGCAGGCGCAGGCGCAGGCGCAGCAACAGCGGGAGGAGCGGTCGCGGGAGGAACGGGGGCAGGCAGCGCATTCAACGCATTCAACGCCTGAAGATTCCCGGCGACCGTGGTGGCGGTTTGGACGATCTGGAGGGCAGTCCCGTTGGCAACGGCCAGTTCTCTCTGGACGGTACTTAGATGGCGCTGAAGGGCACTGCGGCTGTCATAGGTGTGGTTTGCTGGGCTGCCGCAGTTCGGCCACTTGCACATCCATTTGCCGTTGGCCTGCTCCCCACCGCCGAGTGCGAGGTTTTCAGCGAGAAGCCATTGCCTCATTTGCTTGTCGTCTTCCGCAGGGAGGACGTGATATGTAGTTCCCGGCCAATGGCACGTAGTGCCCAGGTGGTTGTGTTTTTCGTGTTCACTTATAGTATGCTGAGTGCCCGGATGGCCACAAATCCGGCAAATGGCCATCTTGGCAAATAGGAGATTGATTCTTGTCCAGGGAGCGGCGGAGCTTAGTCGAGTACACTATGGTGAAGTGAAGCTTAGTCAAACAGAATGTGGGCTGCGTGCTATGCGAAACTTGGTATGGAGAGGAGGAATGTTGCTGGGAAAAAGAATCTGGAGGGAAGGCCGCCGTGCCTAAATAGAAAAGTTTTGGCAAGGCTCCACCCTGGCCATTGATCCATCTAGCTTACTGATTTACCTACCTGTTTTCTTGCGTAGCTGCTGAGTTTAAATCTAGCGAGCCCTCTCGGCCTATCATACCCCCCGAGTGCCTGCCTGTGACTGGCTAGTAAACCGAATTAGGACCTTTCCAGATCAGATTTTACTGTCTCAATGGGTCGGGTATGGGCGCTGTGGTAACTCTCACTGCCTTAGTGGGCTTAGGGGATGCGAGTTGGGTGGCATATGCGGCTGCGAGGATGTATGCTACGCCTGTTACTCGAGTATATAGATCTAAGGGGCGTGCACACTCTCCGCTTTATATCCTCAACACTCGAGGGTTGGACCCGCGAGGGGCATGGTTGCCATTGACTAGGTAGTAAGGTTCGAATACAATCAAGGTACTTGCCACTGTGATTCAGTGGGATTCAGGTCGATGTTGTGAATTTTGGCTATCCCCCTTGTAGCTGTGTGTGTTGAATAGGGCATACGAGATTGACCAGGGCCAACTTACTACAGGAGATAATGGAATCTTTGTACTTTGTGATACAAGACGAATTACGAACAATAATTAACGAAAGAATCGAGTTGGTTACGAAAACGTGGGAGTTTTGTATGTCTGTATACTACTATGAAACTTCGTTTTTGTGATCACGTGTGTCCGTTACAATGGACGAAACTATAAGAAACTAAGAAGTTTGCTACAGCGAACCTCTAAGTCGGTCTACCTAGATAAGAAAGACTATAGTTATGTAGGAGAACGTTCGTCTTATCATTCTTTGCTGTAACATACGGTAGAATGAAAGGCAGTTATTTGAATTGTAGCTGTAAGGATTATGAGCGTGGAAACCTACCTAACCTTGGCAGACGTGCTAACACGTGCTGCAATGGAAGTTAATAGGAGCACGTGATCGCAAATGATGTGAGGGAGATACGGAACTATTACATTGACTTCTATTCTCAATAAGAAGAATGATCTTTGTACTGGCAAAAATCTTACCTATTGGTCTCGTCCGTCATTTGTCAGAAGGCCAATTGAGGGCCGAGTCGACTCATGACAAGGCTTCTACGCATCGACTAGACAAAACAGAGATGCGAGGGAGCTTGATTCTTTGCACAAATAGCAGGTCTCACAACCTGGACAAACGCCCACATTGCAACAATTTGAAGTATTAAAACAAATCTATTAATCAGGTATGTATTGATCCCAAGGACCCCCTTTATAACCTTATCCTTCCATCGCCCCCAAACCACCGTCGTATGTCCGAATCGCTCCGGCCTGCTCTATTGCTGCTCTCGCCAGCTCCGTCATTACCGCCCATCCATTTGGGCTTCTTGAATCCGTCGCCAATCTCCTGGATCCACTTCGGGGTGTCCATGGTGTCGAACGTGTTCTTGAATCGATGTCCAAGATTTGCGAAAAAATTGTCATCTTCGGGTTCCGAGTCTATAACTGCGGTCCGGGATGACGGCCCCGCTCTTGTGGTGGGTTGATCCCGGTATGAGGGCGATGTGGCGAATGGAGTCCTGGCACCCTCACTCCGAGCCGCAGGTACCGTCAAAATAGGGGCTGCGCGGCTGCGACCACCGGTCCTGGAGGCGGCCTCGTCTAAACTTCGAGAGATCGACGTGCCGTTTAACTCGCGCTCGATAAGGTCTCTTCCCTCCCGCCAGGAACCAGTACCATAGCTGGTTTGGTTCTCGTCGTCTTCGTCCACGATGTCAACACCATATCCGAATAATCTCTTCACTTTGCCGTACAACCCAAACAGCGTCGCGAACACGGGCACGAGAACAAGTACGGGGAACAGGTAGTCGAACCATTTCCCGAGGGGAGTGAGGTCAACGTATTGACCAAGGATAGCATAGAAGGTGGTCTCTTGGTATATCTGTCGAGACAGGAACGTGACGAAGTTGTATGATAGCGGGACGGTAAGTCTTGCAACCTGACCCGCATACCAGAATGCCGACTCGTGCGCGGTGTTGCGCCGCACTAATGCGCGGCCACGCCATACCTTGACCTCGGTCACCGAGTGGAGAGCCGCGGCGCACATGTACATGATCCACAGCGCAGCAATCAATTGACCCGCGAAGCCAACACGGCCGTCGTCGCCCGTCCAATGGTGGATCACGGTATACCGGATGACGGATAGGGACGGTAAGGCTGCTTTCACCAACTCGGACCATATGATGCACACTGACGCTAATGCGAGGAAACCGCCAAGAAAAACACGGAAATAAGGGATGACGCGACGATAGAGAAGATATCGGGTATAGGGGGTGAGGATCGTGGTCTTCTCCCAAAAGGAAGAGCCCGGCGAGCTTGCCCCGAAATCTAGCTTCTTCGAAGCGGCGGAATCCAAGATTGCTTGGGTTTTTGACGCATCGTGCAGTAAGCGGTCCCACTCATCGATATACCTCGACTTGGCGTGCCTCGCGCGATCTAGCTGGCGCGTGAGGTCCGCTAAGTATTTCTCGGTAATGACTGTTGGAACTATGCGACCGTCGTTATCTGCGCGAGGCATAACGCTTCTAGGCCGAGACTCGGGAATATTGCATATATCCGACAGCTCCTCAATCCAGTCTTGAAAATCTCTAGCGCTTCCGGTCTTGCGCTTGCTCAGTTCGGATACCTGGACCTCGAGCTCCTCTAAATTAAGCATGGCGTCCTCCATCTTTTCGTAGAGTTTGGGTGCCTGGCCCTGTAGGCGTCGCAGCCGGCCGCTCGCGCTCGAGTTTTTGACCAAGTTCCTGGGAATCGCAACAAGGCCGTGGCCCATGAGATAGATAGCCAGTACCAAACCCCAGCAGTAAGCCAGCGCCAGTATTAGACCTTTCAGCGACATGAACGAAGGGCCATAAGATATGAAGAAGTAGACGAGTCCAAGCACGGCAGATCCAAACACGAGCGCATAGTATTGGGCATTTTGGCGCAACGAATAGAGAATTCGGTCTTTGGGTTCGCGATACCCGGCGTCGGAATACTCGGCAAGTATGGGGAGTATGAACCTGGAGGCATCTATGTCAGTAGGAAGCCCAGAGTACATCTCACGGGTTATGCGGCTGGATTTACCATGTAAGAACGAAGGTTAACCAATATGAAATCCTCCAGGACACGAGCAGCGCCCGAGGTGGAAGCCATACGCCCTTGGTTGCCTCATCGCTAGCATTCGATGCGAGATCAATAGGGACTAACAGCACGATAGTCGCAGGTAGCCATAGCGCAAAGAAGACGGGTACTAGCAAATATGCCGGGGTCGTTCGCAACGGGAGGTAGTGTCGCTGAATTAGAAGGACGATAAGGGATAGGACAAGTAGCGCGATGACGGCGAAGACTTCTGAGGCGACGGGCGACGGACTGCTTAGTAGTCGTATCATCCTGAAGGTATTAAAATTTGTTCCATGAGAAGAAAATCGGAGTTGAAATGAAGGGCGCCGTAGAGTAACGAGATGACGGGAGGAATGGATCGCGACTTTGATGAAGCCCACGCAACCACGGTAGCTCATGTGCTTAGTATGTCCCTTAGACTGCGCTGACGTCGCCCAGGTCGCCTTAGCGGCACATCCTAGGCCCACCCCTAATGCCGCTAAAAAGCACTGGAATCATTAAAAATTACATAGTACCTAGGTACCTAGGTAAGCACCTACATACATATGTATGTACCTATCAACAGCTGTGGCGGTGTATCCCACATTGTGGCTGCAGGTAGCTCTCCATTACTTGGCTGTATGGGCTCGCTACCTGCGCCTAAAGCACCTACCTACATAAGGTAGGTTAGGTAATGGGAAATGCTACGGAACAGACAGGGGTAGCTCAGTGAAACCAAAAAGCTGGCCACTTTAGCGACCCCGGATATTTTCGCACGGCTGAGGAGAGGCCAGCTATGTCTATGTGCGTGTGTGAACTTTTGCCCTCTCACACCAAGTTCAACAACATACGGCCCTCTGCGCCGCACAAGGTCGACTAATCCTTTCCTTCGTGTCTATTTCTTTTGCTTCTTTTTGCATATTGTTCCCCGTATCACCTTTTCCGCTACAACCACATTCAACCGCATCCTTGTCTTCCGAGTGTCGACTTTGACCATGTGGTTTGCAGCGCTGTCAGCCCTATGGCTGGCGGCAACAGCTTTGGGTGCCGTTAGTCGCGACGAGGATGGCAATGTTCGAAGTATTTCTGTAAGCTATGCGCATAGGGACTGAATCTCCTCAAGAATCAATGCTGAATATGCAACGTTCTCCCTTCTAGCTCCGAACCCATACGATCAAGCAACCCTACTTAGACTCCGATATGCAAAGTCGGTGGTATGACTTTGGGCAGGACACGATAGTTCGGACAGACTCGTATGCCACAATCCGCGACAGGAACCGAAGAGAATACCGAAATTGATGATTGCTTCATAGATACATTCGCTTAACATCGGACCGCCCGTCGCAAAACGGATGGCTCTTTTCTCGAGTACCTCTGACTGCTACGAACTGGGAGCTTACAGTGGAATTCAAGGTCCATGGCAAGAACCAGCTGTACGGGGATGGCTTCGCGATGTGGCTTACGAAAGAGCGAGGACAAGTTGGACCGGTATTCGGACACGCGGATAACTTCGAAGGCCTTGGTATTTTCATCGACACGTACAAGAACAACCGTCCTGGTGTGGTTTTCCCGTACGTCATGGCGATGGTCGGAGACGGCAAGACGTCGTATAACAAGGATAATGACGGCAAAGACACCGAATTTGCCGGCTGCTCCGCTCGAGGCATCCGAAACGCGAACATCCCGACTAAATTAAGGCTCACCTACTTCCAAGACAAGTCGCTGAAGTTGGAACTCCAGTACAAGAGTGAGGAAGACTGGCAGCTGTGCTTCGAGACGAGCGAACCCCCTTCAATTCCTTCCGTCACGTATCTTGGTTTCAGCGCCGAGACGGGCGAGCTGAGCGACAACCACGACATTATTTCCATCGAGGCTAAGAATCTTTACATGCCAGGAGGTTCTTCCTCCAAGTCTACGCCTGGCAAGGGAAGCGCGAAACCGATTAAGCCACAGAAGAAAGGCGGTAGCTGGACTTGGTTCTTCTTCAAGATTATCTTCCTTGGATTGGCCGTCGGTGGTTCATACGTAGGGTATACGGCGTACAGGGCGAGCAAGAAGAGAACTCATCGATTCTAAGGGGCATGCTACATATAATCTGCGTTATGATAGCAGTGATATCAAGATGGACACGAACGTATGTATCAACAACATATGAAACTTCAGGACTGCCGTCCGCCTATGGTTTCTTTGTGTCTCACGAGGTTGGCTGGCGTCGACCGGTATTGTAAAATTAACTATTAGTACGCAATAGAAGAAATCAAAAGCTACGAATTTCGAGGCGTTCGGATCAAATTCGGCTATTCTAACGGATGCCTATCTGCTACGTAGCGTTGTGTTTTGCCTACTTGCCTCGAGGTTATTACATGGACGGTCTCTTGCTTTAAGCCTACCTGACTTTTCTTTCATCGGAGGCTTATTTCATGATCACAAAGAGATGGCCGTCACCAACATGAGCCCCTCAGCAGCAACCTTATGTACGTAGACGGATCTGATGATTGAACGTGGGGTTGCACTGCGTGTGTGCGCGTCGGTCCACGGAATTGCGAGTATCTCGCTTCGGTGCGATGTTGGGATGGTTTCGAGGTGCTACGAAAAAAAAAAAAAAAAAACCTACTCCGTAAGTAGCAGAGTACCCAAGTCAGTAGAATATTTCAATGCTATATCGCGAGTCAATAGCTCTTATAATGATAATGAGCGTATATACAAGTAAACACGGGATACACATTATATACATATGTAGCTAGAGGAAATCGTGATAGAACCTGAACTTCGCAACCCAGTGATGACATGACGTTGACAGTATAAAAACTATTTTTTCTATAAGTACCTACATAAATCGTCCGTCTGCTCATCAGATGTATGAAGATTTACCCCACGGGTGTAAAATATAGTCTCCACGAAGAACCCCGCTTTTCAATATGTTTGACATATCCATACAATCCTAGATACAGGTAACCTACCTAAGGTAGGTATGTACCACACGGTCGAGTATATCTAAATGTATTCGGTAGCATTTTCAGGTGCTTCTTCATCGATGTGAAAAGCGAGTTTCTAAAAATAAAAAGAGCAACGGTAACGAGTTGAGATACCAGTCGAATGTTATTTGAGCCGAATGCTCCTCGAGATCTTATCTAATTCCGATCTAGGACGATGGAACCGTTCCACCCCTCCATCTTGGCCCGTCTTCTATCCTGCCACAGCTGCTAGCCCACAATTTTGAAGGATCTACGTAATATCTCCATCTCCTTCAGATTCAAGAATCAAACCAACACGAAAACCAGGGCCCGATTGGGTTTAATAAACCCAAAGAACCGAGAGCCTAGGGGTTGCCAGAAATGAGGCTTTTTCCCTTGACGTTCATTTTTAAAGTTGCCTTAGCTCCTGGCCCTCCAGCCAGTACTTTCAGCTTGTTACAGCCTTCATCATCATTCCACCCCGCCTACGAGTGGTGATTGGCACAAAAGCAAGACAGGTGAGAGAAGAGGGAAAAAGTCAACCCCACCTTTCGATCCTCTGAGTCCAACATGTCCCTCCTTGTCCTCGCCGCCTCCCTCGTCTCGCCTGCTCGCCTGCTCGCCTGTCCAGACTGTCCGAAGGAAATCCCACGGCTTTGGGGGCTTTCGCCATGAGCCACTAAATTCGGAACATAAGACCTACCGACTTTTACCTTGGTAGTAGGTAATAGTAGGTTTGTGTTATGGGGGGGGCTCGTGCTGCTATCTACCTTGTAAAGCGACCACCTCTTGAATTTCTTTTTCTTTCGCCGCAAGTATCTATAACTGCTACTGCTGTACACCTGTACTTGGCGTCGATACATGACTATCAACTAGACCCTTCAACTGTTAGTTTCTTGAAATACATTACTTGTCTAACCCAAGAGATCTCCATCAAGTCCAAGGCTCTAAACTTACCTAGGAAACTCCTACCTACAATTGCCTAGCTTCTCCCCCGCTCGCCGTCATTCAACCCACTTTGACGTCGACTTCTTGAGTCTTTCCCCTTTGGTTGCGAGGAAGTCGAGACTTGCTGTCCCCGAATCCTTACCTGCCGTACCGCATCGCATCCTCTAATAAATCGAATTCGATCAGGTATATTTCCTGACCTCTTTCTGTCGTGACAGCGACCGCATATCCTTCAGGCTTTCAGCGCATCCTGACTAGTTTGCGGTCGTCTTCTTTCCCTTCAATTCGTCCGAGAAGGGAAAAAGGACCTATAGCGCAAAGGTTTCAACGGGTCAATTGGTCCAATTGGCGTCATCTTCTCTTTGTATAAGGACAACCGATCCATTCAACTATAGGGAAAGAGTGAGGCTGGGCTCTTGTTTTGCATATCGTCGTCTTTCTCCACGGTCGGTTACTACCAGCTACTAGCTACTAGCTACCTACAAACTCTCTTATGCTTGTCGGTCTTGGGCTATTCATTGGAACATCAGTCTTACGCGTATCGAAAGAGCGTTTCGACCTGCTCTAAACTACCACCTAACTCCTACCTCCAAGTGTTTCATTATTTAGCTATCTAGGTAGGTACATACCTACCTAGCTGGTTACTATCCCAGCTATTACCTCCTACCTGCCAGATACGACAGAGTTGCGATTCGTATTAATCGCATCATTCGATATTGACTGCTGAGATTAACTGCTCGAAGTCAGCCTTATAGCATTACGATATCTTCAACCCATCGATCGTTACGAGGGTCCTGGTCCCTCAATTCCCTAGACGTCATATCATATGCCGAGCTTAGGATTCCTCAAGAAGAAGCGAGCGAAGGAGGACAAACCCGACCCTTCCTCCAGCCAGCCTACGAGTCCAGTTACACCAATTACCCCGACATCCGCGAAGACGTTCGAGTCCAATTCCCTTACTACCATTCCTACGCAGAGTACCATTGCTACCAGCGTCGGATCTCTATCGCACCCTACAATACGAGGTAGTCAAGAGACACCGGCTTCTGCTGGTGGAGGGTCGCAAATGAATTCGGCAGTTCATCAACCTGCTCCGTACGGGCTCCAGCCTACCCCGAGCCCTGCGCATACGGGAACACCACAAAGCCTACCTAGCATCAACAACCTGATCAACCTGCCGCAAAATGATGGTAAGCTATATTTGTAGCCGGAGCTGGTACTCCTATCTAACGTGAAGGCAGGTCATCATGGAACACCCCCACAGCAGCAGCAGGCGCAAGCTTCGGAGGTGAGGGTGACAAAAGGAAAATACTCGCTCGGCGATTTTGATCTACTGCGGACCCTCGGTACTGGAAGTTTCGGGCGTGTGCACTTGGTACAATCCAAGCACAACCAAAGATTTTATGCCATCAAAGTGTTAAAGAAGGCTCAAGTGGTCAAGATGAAGCAAGTCGAGCACACCAATGACGAACGACGAATGCTTGGGGAGGTGAAACACCCATTCCTCATCACATTATGGGGAACCTTCCAAGATCCGAGGAATCTATACATGGTTATGGATTTTGTCGAAGGTGGCGAGCTGTTCTCCCTGCTAAGGAAATCAGGCGTACGTTGGCCACCAGCCCCTTTCGTCTCGTCAATACACGTACGATGCTAATTAGTACCAGCGATTCCCTAACCCGGTGGCCAAATTCTATGCTGCGGAAGTCACTCTAGCACTTGAGTACCTACACTCAAGAAACATCATATACAGGGACCTAAAGCCCGAAAACTTGCTCCTCGACCGTCACGGACACCTGAAAATAACAGATTTTGGTTTCGCGAAGAGGGTCCCGGACAAGACGTGGACATTATGTGGAACTCCGGATTACTTGGCTCCAGAAGTTGTTTCGAATAAGGGATACAACAAATCGGTTGACTGGTAGGTGCTAATTTGCGCACGTAATCGACAGATCAGTTGCTCACGTACGTCTTACTAGGTGGTCTCTGGGCATCTTGATCTACGAGATGCTCTGCGGTTATACACCGTTTTGGGACAGCGGTTCACCAATGAAAATCTACGAAAACATCCTGAGGGGTAAGGTCAAGTACCCGCAGTACGTCCACCCAGACGCGCAGAATCTGCTTGAGCTCCTCATCACGCCAGATCTGACGAAGCGACTGGGGAACTTGTACGGTGGGTCACAGGACGTAAAGAACCATCCGTGGTTCTCGGAAGTCACTTGGGACCGGTTATCAAGAAAAGATATTGATGCTCCGTATACCCCTCCGGTTAAGGCCGGTGCTGGTGACGCAAGCCAGTTCGATAGGTATCCCGAAGAAACGGAGAAATATGGCCAATCAGGGAGTGACGAGTAAGTTCATCAAATCAGGGGTTGATGAGATGGTTGTGTCGTGGCGCTAACACCTACAGGTATGGCCATCTCTTCCCCGACTTTTAACGAGTTGGTGGTTCTGTATAAATGGTCGTGGGAAAGGCGCGCATTGCAGTATCGAGTACGAATAATGTCAGCTTGAGTCTTAATTTGGGCGAAAATACAGCTTGGCTGCCTTACGTCTTGCAACCGACCCAAAAGAAACGACGCGGGATAATACGGTATGAAATGAAAACAGTGTCGAATATCATGACATTGGACATGATTGGAAATGGTGGTAAAAAGGGACAGGGCGGGATCCAACATCAGGACGAACAATTAGCAAAGTCGTCTAGACACTCGAGATGAAAGGGCTCGGTTATGGCATGGAAGTATACCTAGCCTTGGAAGTTCTACAACATACACTACAAGATGATTCAAGGATATGCATGTCCTGGTTCTAATTGTCTGCGTGGCATCGAGTCTGCACGCTAGTTATTTGTCTGAGGATTCAACTATGGTAAGAGGTAAGTAAGCACGTAACTCACGATAAGCAAAACACATGTAAACCATACGGAGCCTGCCATTTGGTACTGTTATACCCAACCCTTTCAAGGGAAATATAACTGGAGGGGACTCATGCGAAGACCCGCATGAGGCTCTATCTCGATTCTGCACGAGAAACCCCCCCTTCGCTTGCTGCGCCTCGCCGTTCGACTCGGATCTAATGAGGCAAGCATTGGAACCCCATTCGTTCTTTCTACAGGGTCGGTGATGCCAAGCCGACCAATAAATAAGCATCAGGGGACATTAGTCTTAACCTTTGAAAGCAAGACACGCATCGTTGTACATGTAAAACTGCCCTGGTTTATGTGTCGTTTGTGTCGTTAAGAGATGAGGCAAGGGCTAAGAACCCCTAAGAAAACAAAGGTCGGGACGGATATTCGGGATCGTGCCGCGAGCTCCCATTCTCCACGGGCCACCCAATCTCAACCCCCGTCCTTTCTCCACAACTGGCTTACGGAGTTTAGAACGAACTTTTGAAAAGCTTCCTAACCTAGACCTAACGTAGTCTACCCGCCTCTTTCTTTTACCTACCTACCTAAGCTTATGGTTATCTTCTTAGCTAATTTATTTCTTATTTGAGATGGATTTTGGGGCTCTTTTCTCCCTAGTTTAGCTGCCTATCCCCTGAGGCCCGGCGCTAGCCCAACGCTAACATAAGATATTTCTACTGGTTGACAAGGGAATTGAGCCAATCAGATTAAAGCAAATTAAAGGTGCAGTACAAGATAGAAAAGATAGCCCTGATTTAGGCTGAAGATCTGATTGGGTATATCCTATGGGTTAAAAAAAGCCCTGGTTTTATCCGAAGTTTTTATTAGCTTAAATCTTTTATTAATCTATAAAACCTTATTTATATATAAGAATTATATATAAGCTAATAGAAATAACTATAAAAAGATATATATATGGATTAAAAAAAGCCCTGGCTCTATTCGAAGCTCTGATTTGCTCAATCGCCCTTGTCAACCAGTAGAAATATCTTATGTTAGTGTTGGGCTAGCGCCGGGCCTCAGGGGATAAGCGTATCCCGCCTGGTCAGATGTTGGAAACCTGCAATTCTTTCTCGAGATATACTTCGTACGTGCAGAGCTCATTCGGTGAAGGGTGAAGCAGCGCCCCAAACCCCCAGAATCATCCTCCACAAACAGTTCGCAGGTCTGCGCCTCGATCTGCTGCAGGTCACAGAGTCTAATACGTAACTGTTGAATCTGCGTTAAATTATCTAGAGTAACTTTCCAGATTGATAGATTTACTTCCTGCTCTGCGTTGCTTATTCTTTTCATTGAATGGCCGTTGATGTTCCTCCAATTTTACCACCGTCAGTATGGACAACTACATTTTTAGCCAACATATGAAAGACTGTAAGACGGTGGACGAGAAAACAACATATCTTGAGATCCTGAATTATTCGGTACGCCCTGTCTCATTGCGCATACTCGGCATTAGGCTCCCAGGTGCCCGGATCTTTAGGTGAACAGACACTAATTCCGATGTGGTACCAGGACCCGATATACAATGTTTGCGAAGAGCATCCATTGACCGACGACGAATTCGAAAACTTCCTTAACCAAAGAGTAAGTGTTGCCTGCTTTGGAGTATTGCTGCGGAGCAGACGAAATCCGTTGCTCATCTCATTCTACCTTCTAAGCTCTGGACGTCTACCAAAATTATGCCTCACAGCAGACTGACATATGACAGGGCGCTTTTGCTCTCCCAAGAGTGAAAGACGGAGTCGCTCTCCCAAAAATAAAAGAGGGAGTCACTCTCCAGGATGGGATCCGTTTAGTGTGAGCAGAGCTCCACGCATACTCATGAATATGAGATCGAAGACTAATACGATGCCTAGAGTTCAGAAGGATGCCCACCAGGACAATACATTTGCGCCCCTTCACCTATCCTTGAAGCCCAAAGCCTACGAATCTATGGTGAGAGTATGTATATTTCAAGCACTTACTACTTTATCCCTTACCGATGTATCGTTTAACTCGTCATAACTCATCTAAAGCACTTCTCATAACTCGAAATGCACCATGTATGTCTCTTACAGGTAAACATCACTGACACTAGTGTTACAGACGTGGCATCTCCCATTTGGAGCAATTGAGAGCAGCAGTCTCGTTGGTCCCTTTTTTTGGTGCTCGCTCGATCATGATGAAGCAGATCGACATCTGCGTAAGTGAACCCCTCATTTGCCCCTCGCTCCTCGTTTCATTTTCAAGGGGTTGAGAATTGCTCTCAGTAGGCGTTCTATAGCTAATATGTACTAGAGGTTATCTTTCGCAAATCTGACGTGCGCAAGAAGGGCAAGACTCGAGGATGGGAGATTAGTAAGTAAATATATCATTTGGCTTGTCTTTATGTAACAGGGCTTCTAGTATACTCATAGGTACGAATAAGTTACACGTTCACTAATCTCCGTTCCTGCAGTGCTCTCGTACTCCTATAAAACCGGTATAACCACAGGATATGTCAAAGGTACCGAGTCGTCAGATATTGCCAGTTCACTCGAACAACTCAGTGCTTGCTGCTCTGAGGTCGGCCACCCCCTTCTCCTTCCAATTATCGTCCTCTCTCATGATCTCTCATCCAACAACGACAAGAGGCAACGCGAGGCGCGAGATTGGCTGCGGCGGCTCGAAAACGCCATCACTCTGCGCAACGAGATCGATGAGAAGGAAGTCTACTCGGACTTCGACGTGGATGGCATCAACCGCGATCTCGTCGAGTGTCACTCGCGGGTGCTCTGGAAGCGGCCACAGGCCTACCAGGAAATCGTCAAGGAGTTCCGAGAGGCGATGGCAAAATTTAAAGACGAGCTATCGGAGGAGAAAAGGAAGGCTCTTGGACACTTGAATAGCAGCATGCTATCGAGGCTAGAATTTTACAGGGTCAAGCTGACGGGTATGGAACACTATATTCATACGTCGCTGGAGAGGCTGCACATACAACGGCAGGCTGTGAGTTATTATTGGCCTTTATTTAATGGCATAGTATTGCATTGGCTGACAGTCAAAATAGCTGTACAACATCATGGCTCAGAAGGAATCGAAACTCAACCTTGAGATCGCCTCGCAGCAGAGGCGGCTGGCGCATGCTACTAAACGCGACGGCACGGCTATGAAGACCTTATCCCTTCTCGGCGCGGTATTTCTCCCTGGAACTTTCATGGCTTCCGTCTTCAGCATGACGTTTTTCGATTTCAATGTCGGTAAGTAAACAACTTTTTACTGTTGGGCTCTCCTGGTTTTTTTTCTTTCTTCTTTTTTTTATAAAAAAAAAGAAATGAAAAATATCTCGACTTTGGAAATTGACCTCTTACAGGACCAAACAACGGCGACCCGAGCGATTCCTCTGGCGGAGGCGCCCAGGTCTCCAACGAGCTCTGGTTGTACTTCGTGGTCACGATACCGCTGACGCTCGTCATCGTGCTGTCCTGGTACTTTATAGACCGGCGGCGTGAGAAGAAGTACATGGAAGAGGACGTGGAGATCGAGAAAGGCATCGACACGATGGAGAAGGACATCCTGGTCATCATGCGCAAGAAAACCATCAACAAGGCGACGACCTGGAACTCGGGCGGGGCCGCCAACGCGACGCGGGAGGCGACGCGCGAGAGGGGGGGGAGGCTGCTCGCGATAAAGGAGCCCGACCTGGACGCCCACGAAATGATGGTCTGACACGTATTCGCCATCCGAGCGGTTGAGAGAACAGGCGCTATAATATCTTAGGTGCTGGTGGCTCGACTGTTTGGGTGGATAATCCTTGAGTGTTGGTATTTTTGACTTGAGCACCTTACGATTCTACCGAAAACTTCACGATGCGACGGCTTTACGACTATTTGACGAAAATACACTTACATATACCTACCTAACATACATACATAAAACATAACTAGCTGGGTAGGTAATGATTCATACGTGTACACTTGGATAAAGAAACATTCCATAGCCTGCATATACCGCTTAATAAAAAAAAACATTTACTCTGAGCCATGATGTCTTATCTTTTCCAACTTTTTACATGATCTCAACTAACTCGTCCACTGATTCCCACAACCAAAAAGCACTCAAAGCTTGGAAATCCGCCCCTTTTCCAACCCCGGCGCCAACAACTCGACATCCCGGTGCGGCAGCCCGAAAAATTCGTACACGTGGTGCCACCTATCGCTACCGAAGAACGGCTCGCCCTCGCCCGTCGCCCGGTCCGTAGCCCACAGCCACGGCGCGCCGAACGCGCCGCGCCCCAGCGCCTCCTCCGTCGTCCGCCGCAGCGCGTCCTTGTACTTGGGGTCCGCGGCCGCGCGCAAGATTTCGGACACGTCGGCGGCGGCGAAGAGCTTTTCCCCCTCACCATCACCACTACCAGGAGCAAAGTTAACCGGTATATCTGATAGTGCCCTCTCCAGCACCGCCGGCGTATTCGGCGGCCGGTGCAGCGTCCAGAAGGAATGCAGCAGGTACCGCCACGTGGTGAGATAGACGTCGACGGGATAAGCAGCCTTGACGTAGTGCAGGGCGCGTAGCGGCAGCTGCGTCTTGCCCGCCTCGAAGAGGTCGCCGGGGGGCGAGACGTTGGTTAGGCCCGCGGTGGAGAGCGAGCGGCGGCTGTCGTGGGCGCCGTAGGTGGCTTTTGCTGGGAGAGTCCAGGGGGGCTTGTTGCCTTGGGGGTGTTGTTAGTTGCGCGTGCATGCACGATGAGGCATGGGGGATGGGATGGGAGGGGAGAAGGGAGATGGATGATAAATACGTAACATCTCGGCTGTGATGAGCTGTACGGCATAGCAGATGACAACTTACCGGTGGCGGCGTTGATAGCGCCGAGTAGGACCGGGTGGATTCTGTTTTGTGCGTCATTACATATGCAGAGCGACCAACAGTTACATTATAACAACTCATAACGCTGGGTTGACAAGACTTGATGAACTAACTCGACTTCTATAGAGTGCTGCTTTAGGAGATCTCGCGTTTTGAGAACTTGGATGATTGTGATGTAGCTATATAACGACGCTGGATGGTTCGCAAATCAGCTATCATCTGTTACGGGTAGTGATGGTCATCAGGCGTTTCATGGCTTGGAAAGGGATATGAAGAGGGTAACCCTACCAAGGTCGATGTATATATCAATTCGGCCGCCCATGACGAATGATCGAGTAGTGAAAGTATCAATTCATCATGAGCTTCTATATTGCTATGAAACGAATGCGAAGAATCGTGATCTTCGATTGAGGATTGAGAGCTGGGTCGTAGATATAAGGGGATATACGAAATAAACGAAATAAGCAACCTCGGTAGTTGGACACTACCCCACTAAGACGGATACCTACCGCATATAACGATTACTCTGCGTACACTGATGCCTCGTCATGCAATAAGTAATGTGTATGATGTGTACCTTAGGTACATATGTAGGTAGGTTTTATTGAGGTTTTATTGAGGTGAGGTATCTCTTGATCAAAATGAAATGCCGGCTCCGGCTGCCTTGGCTTCGCGACCTGTATCCCTCCCGCCATCCATGCACTCAATCTCTGTTCTTTACCTCCTAACCGATGGTGCCATCGGTACCAGGTCTCGGTGCGCCCGTCGCCAGCTTGCCCATAAACCCTCCGCTAACCAGGTTCATGGCCGTCGAGAACGGATCTATGCCGCTCTTAGTCGCCGGCTGAAGCCTGGCCGCCTTGAATGCCTGTTCGAAGTCCTTTCGGATGTCTTCAAAATCTTCGATGCCTAAACTGACACGCAGGAGATCGGCTGTTCATGAAGAATGATACGTCAGCAAGAATTTTATCAAACGTTTCAAGGAATAAAGAATAAAGGGATACGCACGCGTAACCCCACCCTTGATCTTCTCGTCGTCGGGCATCTGCTGGTGGGTAGTAACCCAGGGGTGGATAACGAGAGTTTTACAGTCTCCTACGTTGGCCAAGTGGCTTGCCATCTTCAAATTGTCAACAACGGCACGAACTTCTTCGACTTTTCCGGCCTATAGTCCAAGTTAGCAAGGCTATAATCACATCGCATGAGCCGCAAATGGCTACTTACCACACCAAAGGTCAACACACCGCCTGCTCCCTTCGGCAACGTCTTTTGCGCCAGCTCATAGTCGGGATGGGACTTCAGACCGGGGTATAATACCCAGCTGACGCACGGGTGCGCCTCAAGCCACTCGGCGAGCTTTTGTGTGTTTTCAACGGTCCTCTGTCCACGAAGAGGGAGCGTCTCCAGACCTTGGAGGAATAACCACGCGTTGAAGGGGCTCATGCAAGGACCAAGATCACGCATGCTGTCCATTCGCAGCTTCGCGGCTAGTGCCTTGTTTCCGTACGTCTCCCAAAACCGCATACCGTGGTAACCCTCGGCGGGCTCCGTAAAGCCGGGGAACTTCCCTGATGCGCTCCAGTCGAAATGTCCCCCGTCAATCACGATACCACCCATGCTGGTACCGTGGCCACCAATCCATTTAGTAGCCGAATGCGTTACGATGTCGGCTTGAAACTCAAGTCAGCTGATCAGAAGTCATTTCGTGTCAGTTATGGTTTTGCAAATCATACCTCCAAGTTTGATAGGCTGGCATAGATACCCACCCATGCCAAAGGTATTGTCCACAACCAAGGGAATGCCGTGCTTGTGGGCTACGGCAGCAATCGCCGCGATATCAGGGACACTGTGTTTGGGGTTGCTGATCGTCTCGATGTAGATGGCTCGCGTGTTCTCATCGATTGCCTCGTCGAATTTCTCAGGGTCGTTTCCGATAACCCATTTGACGTTAATCTTAAATTTGCTAAGATATACTCGAAATTGGTTGAAACTGCCGCCATACACTACAATCCCGAATTTTAGTACGGCTCGTGTCCAAATTGGATTTTCTGTCTAGACTTACGCCAGCTGGTACTGACAAAGTTATGACCCGGCTCGCAACATTGGGTCAAGGCCATAAACTGAACTATGTATCAATATTTGGGAATCAAAGATTATCCAAGTGGAAACTCACCTGAGCCGCGTGACCGGACGCAGTGGCTACGGCTCCAACACCGCCCTCGAGCATAGCCATTCGAGTTTCGAAAACCGTGTTGGTGGGATTTCCCATACGCGTGTAGACGTATCCATCCTTGGACCAGGCAAACTTGCCCGCTCCATCAGCCGCATCAGAAAAATTATACGCAGCAGTTTGGTAAAGAGGCACAGCTCTTGACCCGTTGATTGGGTCTGGCTCTTGTCCACCATGTACGGCAACAGTATTGAAACTGGGTTCCCTATAATATCACCCCTGTTAGAGGTATGTCCTTCACTCTCATACCAGGGCTATAGCATACCAGTCCAACTTGCTGATTGAGCCCGGAGGAGACATCTTGGAGTCGATTAGATATAAAGTAAGTACGCTACTGCTGAATTACTATAAGGAGGAGCTTCAAGGCTAGGAGGATACCTATGGATGTTTCTCAAGCTAACTTATATAGCAATTCTCGGACGTAAATATCTGCTGATCGCGGTGTGCAGCGACCGAATCATCGGAGACTTGATTCGTACCTAACTCACCCCCTCACCATGCTACACCCTTCAGCAATTAGCAAATATACCTATATCAGATAAGATGCTCACTCCCGCACATATCCGGATGCCGTTGGCCAATATCTTGGCTGCAATGTAACACCAGCAAAGCCCGACGCCTCCCATCGTCGTATGATAGGCCCCACAACCCCAGGTTCCGATGGCCGTGGATACATCCCGCACACAGCAGACAGCAAACAGGTCACTTACGGTCACATACATGATGCGAGGCACGGCGTTCCCCGCACGTTTGCGGCTAGTGATAACGGCGGCTTCCAGAGAAATTGGTGTTTGTCACTTCCCCGGCCACCGAGATAGGGTGACCCAAGTTTTCGGGCCGCTTTGTATCAGAGGCTCTTAGACATAGGTATGTGGTCATTGGAGGAGCACCACGTGCCTGCTACGCCCTCTTACAAGGAAACTTTTAGATCTCCTCGAGATGAGTTATTATTCTTACAGTCGGGGTCACAGCGGGTCCTCATGCAGGTTGAAGCCAGGGTTCTCTGAATCCCACGACTACGTAATCATCTACATTCAAATGTGCCATCTGTCGAGCCACGTGTGTCTCTCAATCTGTGGTTCAGCATCGGTTCCATTGTTCCACATACCAACCCAGTCCTTAGTCTACGTAGTAAAGTTGACATTGGTTCCAGGTTTGGTGTTTACAGTCAAGGTACTGTTGCCGCGTTAGCCTCTGCGTTTTATAGAAAGTGATGTTGGTAGGACTCACAACACGTCTGGACGCGCATAACTACCAACAGGATCAAAGTCGAGCTACAAACAATAGTCAATTAGTTGATATAATATTCGGCATGGCTCTAAAGAAGCTCACTCTTGATTCTGTCACTTCGGACAATTTTAAATCGGCGAATATGATTTCTTCTTTGTCCCATACTGGCTCGGTAAGAGGAACCCCTAGGGGTCCTACAATAAAGGACCCTCCGTGATTCACAATATCTTCCGCCTCCCATCTCGAGCCGTCTGGCTTTCGATCGTGATGGTCGGGTGTGAATGGCGGATAGTCCGTCGGGAAATCCGATACCTTGCACGTGGAGTTGACCGACACAACGAAACACCGTCCCTCTTTGGCAATGTGCTGCATCGATGCGACCCACGATGGCAAATCGTCCGCATTAGGTGCGAGATAGATTCTATTGACAGACTAGTTAGCCAAGTTGGGATTTCCTCTGGATAGCTATGATCGCATACTCGACTCCTTGCTGGTAAAGTGCCATCCTCGCGGCAGGCATATAATTTTCCCAGCTGCATCTTGTCAATATCTTGCAGTTCGCTCGTTTTGAACCCGGTTTTCTCACCATATCAATGTACCGATTTTTCCAATATCAGTTTGGACAACGCCGAGACCGTCCCCTGCGCCTCTCCCCCATACCAGGCGTTCTATAGCCGTGGGTATCAACTCAATATGCGGTTAGTTTTTGTGGGATGTCTCCGACTGGGTACGGAATAGGAAAACTCACTTTGCGATGCTTTAGCAGCACGGATCCATCCCGGCCGACCAATAGCGCCGTGCAGTACAGCGTACCCCCGTCTTTCTCAATTATACCAACCTGAATATACACGCGATGGGACTTCGCCGCCTTCGAGATAATGTCGACTGCAGGGGAGGGCACAGCAACAGCTGAATCGTAATATTTCGCGTACCATTCTCTACCTATCCGAGATCAGCACAGGAACTCACTGTCGTACCAACAACAGATCTCCTCACCGCGGGGTTCTCGAGCGCCAATTGTGGCATCGAAAGCATATCTCCAAGGGTATGCGGATAGGAACGCTTCGCTGCATTAAGGTATTATTATACCATGTTGGTGTGGGATGGATATGCAAGAACCTACGGAAACACGATAAGATCTGCTCCTCCTGCTGCCGCCTCCCTAACAAGCCTAACCAGTTTCTCGAGGCTTTTGTCGAGATCGAAGGAAACGGGTGCAGCTTGCACCGCAGCTACCTTCACCACGCGAGTGTGTGCCATGGTGTCCAAACTGGCGGAACCGAGAGTGATCTGAGACGACTAGCAAAACAAAATGTTGTGCCCCCCTCCTGGTATAAGCGATAAAAGCTCCCCAATACTGTGTGGACGTATATTTTCCTATTGGACCAGGAGGTCCTTTCTGATCAATGGTTCTGCCAACAAAGGATAAGCGGGCTGGGCCGGGACTGCTGCATCGGGCGATTCCTGCTTATGGTATGCGTTAGAAATCCCACAGGCTGCAATGGCTCTAAGCTAAGATACCTGATACGGAGTGGACAAGGTCATCGTGGTCCTCAGTCAATGGCAGACACCGCACTTGTGGGGTCGCCGCACATCTGCGCTACGACGGCATCATGCTATGTTACTCTGCGGCACGACGCAGATCCCGACCCAGCAAATCCCGGTCCGCAGGACGGCAGTCCGAACACCGGTCATAGGGGGAGATACGTATTTTCTATGCCTCGGTGTGTGAGGTCAGGATGCGAGCTTCCGTTGCCATGGTGTTTGCCGTCGAAAGGCACATGCAGATTGCTCCCCAGCTTGTCGGGACTCTTGATAGTCCCGCGTTGTTTTCAAGAGATCCGGGTGTTCGCGGAACAGCGTACGTAGAGATATGATCATACTTGGCCATGTGGCCAGCTTAAGGATTATCTTTCCCAATCCTCAAAACTCGCCAGTCCACTTTCGTAATTCAACCCAATCTCTCCAAGCTCTATGATAAAACTACAAGCAAGCAAATATCACCCTGAGATGGCAACTCGTAAGTGGGCCCTATCCGAAGCTGTATTAGGCTGTTATCCTCACCCGTGGCGCAGTTCTAGACCACAACCCAAATCCCGAAAACTTCTACGCGAGCCTCATTCAGGGGCAGAAGTTCGCAATCATACCAGAGCTCGCTCTCGACTCGGGCGAGGTCCTCGAATCGTGCCCCGTCGCCTACAAGACCTGGGGCCGCCTGAACGAGACGCGAGACAACGTGCTGGTGATATGCCACGCCCTCACCGGTAGCAGCG
The DNA here is from genome assembly GCA_022495205.1 of Hypoxylon sp. FL1150. Lineage (NCBI taxonomy): Eukaryota > Fungi > Ascomycota > Sordariomycetes > Xylariales > Hypoxylaceae > Hypoxylon > Hypoxylon sp. FL1150. Next base: position 26,912 of record MU376166.1, read on the forward strand.
ATATCAGCGACTGGTGGAGCCCGCTGCTGGGCCGCGGCAAGGCTTTCGATCCTGCGCACTTCTTCATCTTTTGCGCCAACGTCCTCGGGTCCCCTTACGGAAGCGCGTCGCCGCTCACTATCGACCCGCGAACGGAACAGCGATATGCCAGCAAGTTTCCCCAGACGACAGTCCGTGACGATGTGCGGTATGTCAACCAATTCGAATCGGTCTACGGAATACATATATCTAAAGTTTTAACTAATACCGTTTCAAATGACAGTGCGCATAAACACGTCCTAGACGCCCTAGGGGTTCGATCTATAGCGGCGGTGATTGGAGGTTCAATGGGCGGGATGACGACTCTCGAGTGGCCATTGTGCACCGAACAAGGCTACGTCAGAAGCATCATTCCCATCGCGACGGCGGCCGACCACAGCGCCTGGGGTATATCCTGGGCGGAAACTCAACGCCAATGCATCTACTCGGACCCCAAATTTGACGACGGCTACTACGAGCCGCGTCCCGAGGGCCAGCCCTCGGCGGGTCTGGCCGCGGCGCGCATGGTGGCGATGCTCACGTACCGCTCGTGCGTGAGCTTCGATCACCGCTTCGGACGTAGGCCCCAGCAACGACAGCAGCAGCACTCCAAAACGGTCCAGGAGCCGCCTCTCGACCTGCCGCGAACGGACGTGCCCGTCCCCCCGACCTCGCCCGCCGCGGCGAGAGATGGATTAGGATCCGGTCGCAGCAGCAGCAACAAGACCTGGCGCGACCCCGCCTTCTCCGCGCAGGGGTACCTGCACTACCAGGGGCGCAAGTTCGTCCAGCGCTTCGACGCCAACTGCTACCTGCACATCACCAACAAGATGGACGCGCACGACGTGACGCTGGACAGGACGCTTAAAGACGACGACCGGGGAGACGCATCAGCATCGGACGACGCCGTGCGCACTGTCTTGTCAAAAGTGCCGCCCGGCGCCCTGGTCGTCAGCGTCGAGACGGACGCGCTGTTCCTGCCCGAGCAGCAGGAACGGCTCGCGGCGTGTCTGCCCGGCGCCGAGCTCGCGACGCTCCGGTCGTCGGACGGGCACGACGGATTCCTGCTCGAGTTCGAGCAGCTGGGGGCGTTGATTGAAGGGAAGCTGAAGAGGGATTTTCCGCGGTTCTACGAGCCTGGTGATGGTGATGGTGAGGGTGAGGAGGATGGTGAGTGCGAGGATGAGCGGCATACGGCACAACCTGGCGGAGCTAGTTTGACGGGGGAGGTGGAGGCTTGGTGAGGGGGGATAGGGCTGGGTGAAGAATGCTGTGTATGATGTTTGTGTTTGTTGTGAGTTGGCTGTATAGTATTTGGATGCTGGGGAGTTGTAAGGACATTACTATTGCATTGGCAATAATACCTATGGAATGAAGACGAAATAAACTTGATTGTATTTTCAACCAACTGAGACGTGCTCTTAGCAGATTGACACTAGAGATCAACTCATCTCTAGTTACAGTCACATTACATTCACATTGAGAAATTCCCTTTTTTCTTACTAAAACTTACCAAGTTCTGGTGGGGGATTGGTGGGACTTTTCAGTTGCGGGACATACTAGCTTCGAGAGGTTCGATTATCGTCATTCCTCACCTCTCACCTCTCCCATCTCACCTCTCACCTAAGAATCAAGTCACACAGCATATTCTCTCCCCTTTCGGTGAAACTTTCCGAATCAAGGTAAGTCCGAAGCGGTGAGCGAAAAGTCAACAAAATGCATTCAATCTACTTTGTCGACACATTCCCGTGGGGCGGGATAAGGTGCTTATGTGACTTTGGCGTGGCGCTCCCGAAGGTCAGCAAACGCAACCCGACTGCCGACTCGTTGCGGATGGAGTTGCTTCGAATGCGACGGCAGGGCATGCGCCTGGGAATGATCGTAGAATGAAGAAAGACAAGTCACAAGTCAATTGTCTCCGGAGATTTCCGGCTCACCCTTTTTTTTTTTTTTTTTTTTTTTTTTTGTCATACCTACTCTCGTCTGTCGTGGCCAGGGGTCGGATGGGAATATCCGTACGAGCGTAAGAGATAATAAAGTCCAAATGGAATTCTGTTATACTCCCGAAGTAAGAAATGCGCAAGTTTGATATAGAAGTAGACTATACTGAAGATAGATATTCAGACACCGCGCCCACTTATAGACCCATATAGTATTGTCCGGGGGTTGAGGAGAGAGAAAAAATAGGGGGGAGCGCCCCATCTTTGCCAGAAGGATCTGCTATGCTGTTCCCGCCGCCCTATCAGTCAGTAAATGCCGGCCGGGATTTGAGCAACCCCCTCTACGTACCTCTCCACATCTCTCATCCTCCCAGCCTCCCTCCATTACCAGTTCCCATTTCCTTCAATTCCCCAATCGTAATGCCAGTTACGTAGGTATCGTTACTTTGTCACTTGAGCTTGGTAGTCAGGTAGAATCGAACTCCCTAATTCCCCATTTCCGGGGACGGCTGACAGGTCCGGCTATTCCGTTTCTGGGGGTTTTCCTGGGAATATCAATTCTACGGAATAGGTCTTTGCCCTTTCCCTTTCCCTTTCCCCTTTCCCCGTTCCCCTTCGGACCGCTCGTGCCCGTGTGATGATAACGACGCCGCCGTCGGCCCACGCCGAATGTTTTCTTTTTCTCCTTCTGTCCGTCTCGAGCTTTTCGTGAAATTTCGCCATAGCCCATCCCGAGTGACGCAACCCCCGCGGGATCTGTGATTGGATGAAACTTCGAGGTTAGGTGTTGTTCTCGTCCTCCTTCCTCTTCCCCCGTTATAACGCCGTTCGGCGTGTGCGTTTGTTGGTCTGGCTTCTTCGGTTCTTCCGCTTGGCGATGGCCCAGTCCGTCGTTTCCGCCCAAAGAGGCAGTTAAAAGAAAGAGAAGCAACTGAAAAAGAAACCAATTTTTTTTTTTGCTGGCCAGCGTGGCTAGATCGAACCTCGTAGAGAGTCAACATACACAGATTGCTTCTTCAACAAAGCTCAATTCCAAGCTTTATTATCATTATCTTAACATTATCAGCTTAGACTCTTAGAATCCCTAGGGAGAAGATTTTCGTACCATCATTGTACATTATATCATACACCATACATCTAATCACTCCCACCATGGTGACCGCAGCAGCATCCAAACCCTGGCTGGTCCAGAAATACGGGGGCACCAGCCTCGGCAAGCTCCTCGACACCATCTGCAGCAGCATTATTCCACAGTACGCGCTGGGCCACCACCTCATCGTGGTGTGCTCGGCGCTCTCGGGGACCCTCAAGGCAAGCGGGACAACGAGTCTGCTGCTGCAGTGCATCGCGTTCGCGGAGCTCGGCGTCGACGCGCAGAAGAGGCTCGTCGACCTCGTCGACCTCATCAGGGACAACCACCTCAACGTGCTGGAGGCGTTTGCTAGCGCGCCCGCGCGGGTGACGACGCACACGCCGTTGTACCAGGACACGGTGGCGGGGGTCCAGAGGGAGTGTGAGGGTTTGAAGAGGTTTCTGCTTGCGGCCCAGGTCGGTTTGACTGGAATTCTGCACAGAGATGGCGAAGGCTAATTCGTTGCATGTAGATTGTGGGTGAATTATCACCGCGGTCCAAGGACCGTGTTATAGCACTGGGCGAGAAGCTCGCGTCTATGATCGTTGCGGCTTGTCTGACGAGCATAGTGAGTTCTCCGTGAATACATAAGCCAAGTCATATTTTAAATGAACACGAGGACTGAACTTCGTGCAGGGCACGCCGGCAAAACCAGTCTTTCTCGATAACATCATATCGGCTGCTTTTGGTAGCTCTATACATGACCAAGTAGCTGCTCTGGAGAGACTAGGCCCGAGATTCTACCACGTGTTGGCCGATCAGATAGGTGGCCAGATCCGGCAATGCGGACAAGAAATCCCCATCGTGACCGGTAAGATATGTCCCAAGATGGAGCTAGTCGGAAATGTTTCTGACAATCGTGTGGCTGTAGGCTTCTTTGGCATAATGCCCGACTCATTACTCCAAACAGTGGGAAGGGGGTATTCTGATCTCTGCGCGGCCATGTGCGCTGTAGCGGTGGGAGCAGAAGAGCTACAGATCTGGAAAGAAGTCGACGGCATATTTACCGCAGATCCGAGAAAGGTGCCCTCGGCACGGCTATTATCGACTGTCACGGCTGAAGAAGCAACGGAGCTAACATATTACGGAAGCGAGGTAGGTAACTGTCGTGACTTACTATAAAATTAGAGCGTGTCGTGCTGACTTAGCCAAAGGTAATTCACCCCCTAACGATGGACCAAATCAGCGACGCATGCATCCCACTGCGTCTCAAAAACGTCTTTAAGCCATCGGGCCATGGCACCATCATCTACCCCTCGGCAACGTCTATAAGCCCCATAAGTCCCATTAGCCCGTCGTCGTCGTCGTCCACTAGCTCCCTGACACGCGCGACGATCCCCCTATCGAGCTTCATGCTCGAGAACGGGTACCACGGGTCGCAGCAGGAGCGGCGGCGGCCGACGGCGGTGACGGTGAAAGACGACATCTTGCTAGTCAACGTGGTGTGCAACCGAAATACAAAGTCGCAGGGGTTCCTAACGCAGGTCTTCGACCGCCTCGAGCGCAACAAGATTCCCGTCGACCTCGTGGCCACGAGCGAGCGTCACGTCAGCCTCGCCGTGCGGGCGCCGCCGACGGCCGCGGCGGCGGTGGGGTCGAGCGACCCCGGAGCGCTGCTGCTACTGCTGAGGGAAGAGTTCGAGCGCTTCGGCCACGTGGCCGTCTCGCCGAACATGGCGATCGTCACGGTCGTCGGCCACAAGATGCGCAATATGACGGGCGTCTCTAGTAAGTGTAATAAGAGAGATCGCGTTGGTAGGGGATCGTGGACTAATAGAATTTCTAAAATGCAGACGAGATCATGTCGGCGTTGGCTTCGGCGCAGATTAGTATCTACCTGACAAGTCAGGGTGCGAGCAAAATCAATATATCGTAAGTGCATACTCACAGAATACATACTAGATTCATTCGTGCTAACCATCCCAAAGGCTGGTTGTGGCCGCAGACGATGCGCTAGCGGCAATGAACGCGATACACAGCGAAGTGCTGAAGATCCCAACACATAGAGAACAAGAGAATCGGTTCATTCCCGGTAAGACATTCATAATATGACCAGGACCTTTAACTCCGGGAATTGTTACCCTTCCTGGATGTTTGAAGGTATCTTTCAGCTAACACGGACATGTAGGACCATGGCTGTACTGAAAAGTGAGCTGTGTAACAGATCCTGCTATTTATCGCTGGAGTCTAGAAGCAAGACATTCTGAAGCTAGAACTAGGGCTAGACCTGGATGATTTGATTAATAAATGTGTATATAGAGGTAGACATCAGAGGAGTTGGAAGTTGGGAATGACATGGCATGACATGACATGACATCGACAAATGGAAAATAGGGGCTTGCGTTAAAGGAAGGGTACATGTATACAAGGTGCCTAATACGGTTAATAGTATATTCAAGCCCCTTTACGGTCCTTTTTCTACTCGAGCCTTACATATACTCCATGGATGCATACCTCCAAAGCTACTGTGGGTCTAGAAAACGTGCCTCGGCTTCGGCTCCTGAAGTCCACCATTAAGATGATGCCATACTCATCATAACGACGAGGATTACTGATCTGAGCGACTCGTTATATCTCGAGGAAGCAGTCCCGAAGATATTGACAAAGATGTAGCAGTACTCATATATTTTTCCGTAATATATATAAATTTAGCCCCATACCAGTTCCGTCGTTTGATTTTCTGCCTTGACCCTTGACCCTTGACCCTTCACCCTTCACTGTTCAAGCTGTAGCAATGGCGCTCGGCACCGGTAAAGTCGCATTAGTCGTCGGCGCCTCGCGCGGCATCGGGAGACAGATCGCCATCGACCTGGCGAAGAACGAGTACTCCGGTAAACCTTATCGTAGACTTCGACCTGTTACCACATCTAAGCTGACCCTTCTTCTACTAGTCGTTGTATCGGCCAAGTCAACAAGCGACGCCCGGAGCGCCACCGCGCCGTTCCCGCCGGACCCCAACTCCCCGCAGTCCACCATCAGCACCGTGGAGCGGGAGATCGGCGAGGCGGGCGGCCGCGCAACGGCGATCCCGGTGGACGTTCGGGACCAGAGCAGCGTGCAGAACCTAGTGAACAAGACCGTCGAGGTGCTCCCTCCTACTCCCTGTTATAAGCTAACTTGCCAACATGTATGCATGAACCATGAATTAAATCGACTGATACGTACCTATGTATGAGGAATAGACGTACGGCCGCCTCGACGTGCTCGTCTACAACAGCGGCGCCATATGGTGGGCCTCGGTCCAAGACACGCCCGTGAAGCGGTTCCAGCTGATGCAGCGCGTGAACCCGGAGGGTCTATACGGCGCCGTATCTGCCGCGCTTCCGCACCTCAAACGCAGCGCGGACGGCGGCGGACGCATAATCGTCGTCAGCCCGCCTATCTACTCGCGCTTCTTCCGCGGCAAGACGGCGTACGCGATGGGGAAGGTCGGCATGAGCGTGCTGACGAAGGGGCTGGCGATGGATTTCGAGAGGCAGGGGTTGGAAGGGATGGCTATTACGAGTTTGTGGCCTGCGGTGGTGCGTATTTGCCTCTCCCTTCCTCCCTCCCTTGCTTGACCAATAATCACCAACTCCCTTACCGTAAACTGACTACCCACCCACTCCCCCTAGGCCATCGAATCCGCCGCAACCCGCGCCCTCACCACCCGCAACCCCTCCGAAGCCCGGGACCTGCGGCGCGCGACCATATTCTCGGACGCCGTTGTCGCCATCCTGCGCGCGCCGGCGGCGTCCGTCAACGGCCTGCTGGCGCTCGACGAGGACTTTCTGCGCAGCGAGGTCGGGGGCGGAGTCACGGACTTCTCGGGGTACGCGGTGGTGAAGGGGGCAGAGCCGCGGCGCATCATGCCCGCGAGGCTGCCGGATTTGAGGGTCGCGGAGCAGGAGGATGAGGGGAGGAGGATGGATAGTTCGAAGGAGGAGGGGAGGCGGGTGAAGTTATAGGTAGATGAGTTGGGATAATATATGTACGTAGGTAGGTAAGCATGGATGTGAATGTCGTTATACACTGCCTACCCAAGGTAGGTGTGTCAATTACCTAAACTCAAATAATGTCATCTTCGATGCGCACTACATACTGCGAGGGTGGCGGAGTATTTCGCTTACGGTCACCTCTATATAGCCGAAAAGGAGGCTGCACTACGAGAACTGCGGACTGTGATATACACCACAGAAACACCAAGCCATGACATAGGATATCTGCAGCATGTGTTGTCAGTGCAACACGTACTACGAATAGATACTACACGAAGGAGCACGAACCACCAAAACACTACGACGCAAACAACCACAGAACAATTATGGTGGATCTGTCAAATTATCTTGCCTGAGTACAACTGTTTCCGTCCTATGAGAAACTGTCCCAAAGCCAATTTTTGCTTGATCAGATTTCCGTGTGATGCCCTTATAGGCCACAAATCTTTTTGCTATTCCCGTGCTCGTCTTCGTACTCGAAGGACGGCAATATGCAACCGCAAACAGATCCCCTAACGTAACATCCATTCATCCATCCCCCCCTCGCGCGCGCGTTGTGTGAAGATCATGAAGAAAAAACCCAGCGTCAATCGTCATGCATGCAAAAGCAATACCAGTAATATGGTTGCGTATCCACAGAAACAAAGAATAGAAAGTGAGATGATTATGTTGTGGGAAAAAAGACGACCTCGTCACAATGCACGAGAACGAACTCCCCCCTTCCACTTAATCAAACTCCTGCCTTCTCCTTTAGATGTGGTACAGAACAGCCATGACCATAGCTCCGCCCAGGACGGCGCCGGGGACACCGGTTGCCAGGGGACCGGCGCCGTTGGTGGGAGGGGCGCTGGTGTCCGAGGGGCTGGGGGGCTCGGTGCCCGAGTGAGACTGGCTGGCAGTAGACGTGGACATACTCATGCTCATGCTCATGCTCATGCTCGTGCCGGTGGAGCTAGCGGTGCCCGTGGTGATGGGAGTAGAGGCAGTAGTGCCAGTGGTCTCGGTACCAGTGCTAGAGGCGTAGGTAATAGCAGGGACAGTCGAGCCGGAAGACGTAACGGTCTCGGTGGAGGAGACGCTGCCAGTCTCGGTGCCGGTAGAGCCGGTGGTGACCGAAGAAGAGGGAGTAGCAGTCTCGACGGTGGAAGACGAGATGGTCTCGGTGCCGTAGCCAACCGGGGTGGTGGTGGGAGGAGCGGTGACCGTAGTGGTGACAGCCTCGCAGGTGCAGGTGGACTCAGCCTTCTTGACAACCTCCTCGATGTCGGTGGCAGCCTATTCGATGGGTTATATTAGTTATGGAACAGGACCGAATGATAGGATGCGAAAGTGGTACAAGACAACGATGCACGGTGACGCGCAAAGTTGAATGGGGCGCGGGAGTATTGGTAAGGGCAAGGTCGAAGAGGGAAGCCAAACAAAGAGAAGAGGAAGGGAAAACATAGTAATCATTAGGAAAACTTACCGCGCCGATGGCGATCATGGCCATGATGACGATACCCTTGAAGTACTGCATCTTGACGACTTGCTTCGTTCTGGTCGAAGAATGTTGAGTGTGGGAAATGCTTGCTTAGATGTAAAGACACTGCTTGCTCGCAAAGAAGGCAGAGTTAGAGATGATCTAAATGATCGTGTGCGTCGACGAAGAATACTTGACTGAAGACGTCGAAAAGATGTGTGTAGGTGAGAGATGTTGAGGTGGTGGGTGTGGGTGTGGGTGCGTGGAAGAAAAAGAGGGAAGGGGAAAAAAAGGCGGAATCGAGTCTGGCGCGTTTATGTGTTTGTGTCTTTTTTTTTATTGACGCTAGGTACCTTAATCAGTACAAGCTGCAAATTTCCAGTGCACGGGAAGGCGGGAAGGCAGAAAAATATGTTTGCGGGTGCAAGTTGTGGAAGGGGCGTTTAACGAAGGCAGCGTTTTATATCTTGCTGTCGCCTAAGGGACTGGGGGGGTCTCGTAGCGAGCAAGAACACAGCAACCTTGTGTATCTAGACCTGAACGGGAAATATTTATTATTTCTTCGGGTAACTCTTAACTTCTAAGTTGTCTCTCTAGCAACTGATCATTTCGATTCGAGTACCTAACTTGATCGGTGCGAGTCTGCAAATTTAGGTACTGATCCCGTCCCTATCATCTTGTATTGGTACCGTGCCCAAGTCAAGATCACAGATACGAGATCAACGACGTAAGGTACCTGGCCAATGGAAAATCGTAGCTGATGATAACAACCCCCTTTACCCCCTGATCTTGAAATTTGCCATTTACCGTCTAATGATTCTAACTGCCGCTACCCGTCCTCCCGCATCATCAAGCGTCCCAGTTTCTTTATTTGCTACCCACTTTTGCCAACTGACATGGCAGTAATGTCGTCCGTGTTACATGCCGTGATTTGGTACGATCCGAGTTTCTTCAGGCGTGTAACCGGTCTCACCTCGCCCAGCTATCGTCTCATATAACCCGTTCGTAGTCATCTATCTGCAACACGTCCTATGGCAGACCAGATTAGCACCTAGCCCACCTGAATAACAGGTTTCAAGATATTAATGGGGGAAATCCTGGTTATTGGCTGTCTTACCCGAATGGATGGGGTTCGTCCAGTGTTCTAGCTGTAGGTAATCTCCCTCCGGGTTGATGTACAGACCTACAAACCGGACCGATGCAGTAGCACATCTGATTTTCCTACCCCCCAAAATACCACATGTAGGTAGATATTTCTAGCCTTTAGACAGGTATCTAAGCTTCTTGAAATTGAAAGTGATCAGGCTAAGGATAATCACATATTGCTTCAGCCGCATCGTGGCATGTCACTTCTTCACCGCAGCCACTGGCGTAACCGTTTATCAACTTAACAGCAATTGTTACAGTCTCCATAGCAATGTACGAGGGCCTGATTTTGTCGTGGACTATTATCCCTTATTTTCCTTTATTAAAATGTTATTTCAGGGGTAGTGCCTCCATGGAACAAGGCTGCTGTGGAAATGTCTAGAACCGTGTCCCGTATGCATCCTTAGGTATAAAGATAAACCCCAGCCACGGAAATAGACCTTCGGGGTAGCTGCAGGATCAGGTGTTAGGTCGTAGCCTTAGAGCAGGTAGTTCCCACGGGCAGGTGAATAAGATGCCACCTACAATTTTCCTCCAAGGAAATGCGAAATCGCCTCCTAGTTCTGGATTTCAGATGGCTTAGCAGGTTTGCCACAAGAAACCTTCACCTTGATTTTGAAACTTCCCTACTAGAGTATCCGTTAAAGAGCCCTCCGTGGTTATTGGCGTCCTGGACTGGCTTTTTGCGTGCTAATTTGGCGGTCCAAGCAATCTATGTAGCATGTTACTCAGTAGAACTAAAAAATAAAATAAAAAGTAGGCCAAAGATCACAATACGGAATCAAAAATGAGAAGTAAGCTGCATGGACCATTCGTAGTTCTGTAAGGCATCAGGTATGTCCAAGCGTACCTAATATGCCAAAATCTCAGCGACCCCAGGTTGAGAGACATCCAAACACGCAAGTATGGTACCTACAAGCAAGGACCAAATGCGCAAACTTAGTAAGCAAAGACACCGCCTACTGAGGTCTTAAAAATTTCATCATAGCCCTTAAGGTCATGGTCTTATGACCCTTGTAAGCCCAAACGCCCGGATCTTCCAAGTATTATCAGGTATGCCTGGCTCCGCATTCCGTAGAGCCACGGATAAGTAAATACAAAGCCGAGAATCATCGTGTGATCCTTTCGGTGCGTATCCAGCCTCCATAGGGGATAGAGATCCCTGGGACGTGGCTGCTGCTGCTGCCATATAACCCAGCAGCAACGATATATACTCTAGCTAGAACTAGATTGTAGGTATCAGGGGCTTTCCTGCAGAGTATTCTTCATATGTCCCGATTATACGGAGATATCCCCTTCTTGAGTTCTCGGACGATCTCCGCGGCCTCCTGGGAGCTCTTGGCTTCGAAATCATACCTTTTGCTCTCGGTGGCCTTGTACACGAGCAACTGTGCCGAGTTGTTAGTATTTATATGAAAATCTATAGACAGGAAAGACGGGAACGTACCTTGAAGTTACTCGGATGGCGACGCGAAACGCTGCACCCGACCACGTTGCTAAAATGCACCGTCGTAGTCTTGCCGCCCTCGCGCGTCGCCTTGCCGCCGGACGACGGCTGGATGTAGACGTACTCGCCGTCGATGACCAGGATGCGCTCGTTCAGTCCCACGAACCGCATGGGCTGCTTGCGCCAGACCGTGTACTTCTTGTACTTGACGTCGCCGCTGCCGGCCTCGTCCTGCATCACGAGGGTCTCGTGCTGGGCGAGCGGGTGCGTCGTCATGAGCTTCTTCTTGCCCTTTAGCGGCGGCAGCTCGTTCCACACGTGCGTCTTGGGCGACGAGCTGCCGGGCGAGCCCGTCATCGTCAGCGGCCCGTCCGTCGCGAACCGCCGGCGGTGCACCTCCAGGTCCGTTACGTTGCCGATGGACGCCACTATCCGGTCCAGGTACACCACGGCGCCCGAGTCGGGGAGCTTCAGGACGTGGGTGCTCTTGTCTAGCTGTCTCTTACGACATACTTGGTCGAGCACCTCGGCGAGGTACATGTCCGTCGTAACGTCGAGAGTCACCATCTGCCCAGGAGCAACGTCAGAGGACAGGATACGGACCCGTAGAAACTTATGCTGTCCACCTCTTGCGGCGCGGGCAGTTGAGGCAGCGGGTTTTTCTGCCGGCTGTTCCACCCGGAACGTTGTAGTGATGATAGGATTTGTCCGCGGTTGTGAAGCTTTGGAGGCAGATATTTGTGGTTGAGGGGTACTCCTCGGGGTCGTCTCTTCATTGGCCGCATCTTCCACTGCGTCTTGCTGCTCAAATTGGGGTGTTTGGATTTTGTTTTCTGCAAAGCCTTCTTCTGAGGCTTGCACCAAGGCAAACTCATCGTAGGCCTTAGAAGCTGACCGTGATCTTGCTGCTCTGTTGTTCGCCGTGGTAAATGCGTTTACGGGTTTCTTACGATCTAATGGCTCGAAGTCGTCATCAACTTCGCCGCCTTCTTCAACCATTCGCAATGTCCACCAATTCACATTCAGTTTATCAGCAGGTATAGAGGGCTGAAGTTTCTCGGAGTGATACCTCCACAGACTTAGGCCAATTAACTCTGCGACGGCCACGGGTCTGAAGGTTCCATCTGCTTCTTGAATATTGCGCCGTATGAGGACCTCGAAAGGTTTCTCCGGATCTTCGGAGAATGGCGCATAAATCCGTATCCGGAGAGGGTCAGGGTCGCCTTGACCTGATAAAGACGCGAACATATCAAATGGCATAGCCGGCTTCGTCTTCTTCGCCTTTAAAGCATCGGAGAGGAGACTGCGCGGTTGAACCATACTTAAAGGCCGAATAGTACTCATAGGCCGTGGTGGCGGAAGGGCTTGAAGCATCGTTGGCTGGGATGGCGGAGGTGGCTTCTTGACTGTAGATTTGCGGAGGAGCTGTCTGGGTACATTGCCGACAACCTGTCGACCAGGAGAACCACCGACAGCATCGACAGCCGGGTTCACAACAGTTTCTAAGAGAGATGTTGACTCGACGCTTGCAGCAAAGGCCGAGGAAGTATCCGACATGTCGGAGTTTTCCTCCTCTTCCTCCGGAAGCAATTCGCTTTCCTGGCGCTGGATACCGTGACCTGTTTCTGCGAGAGTCTTGGCTCTAGCTGCCCTTGCTCTTGTGGCATCCCTACGCCTGTGGAAACCCGACGCGTCGAACTCGTTGTCAGATGAAACCTCACTACTCGTAACGGTATCTCGTCGCGGCCGCTCTTTAACAGTCTCGAGTGTAGGTTGCGAACCCCGCCGTGGCGCCGCGGTGCGCGGGGGTGATGGTGACACGGTGGTGCTCTGACGAAGATTGGAGGACTGGATAGGAGACGAGCCTGCACGGTTCCTGACTGGCATCTTCGCAAATCTTATTTGCTGGGCGGCCCTCTGGTCGGTGTCATCGTCGCTCTCATCGCTCAAATCGCTACTATCGTCGTCGTCCATCTGCTCTCGGCGTCTTTCCCTACGACGCTTGATTGCGCTCCCGGGCCCCAGGGTATCTCCACCACCCGTCAGCATACCGCCTTCTTCAACCTCATCCTCCAGAGTCAGGCCAGTAGACCTCGGAGCAGCCTGGAAGTATTCGGAGGCAATGGCGGTGGGAATCGGGGGCGAATGGGTTCGCTTGATGTGTGTTGGATTGGATCGCCAGCCAGCGGCTTTGAAGGGTGCGTTATTTAGGAAAGCATCGTTAATTGTGAGGAGGCGCTCGCCTACGCCGTCGCCAACCTCGTTAAGGTAGTTCGTTCGCAATTGGTACGAGACCAAGCTAGGAGGATTCAGAGTTAGCATAATACTACAACACCTCATGATTGCAGCTGGGATGCATATACATACTCCTGCACTTGAATTAGTGACATGTTAAATGGCGAGCCGGCGCGGGTAAAAGTAGAAAGAGATCAATTGTCTTCATTCTGCTCATACGCTCATACAGAACCCATCCTGTCCGAGGCGCAAGGCGGTTTATAGACTTATACTTGCGATCCGGACTCCGGAAAGCTGATTCAGGTGTTGATGTAAGGTACCTAAAGCTAGCAAGGGTGCCCTTGGCATTATTATAGGTAGCACATGCGCTGTGGTGAAGCTGCTTCGTTATGCTTATCGCGAAGATACCGTATAACCGAGGCATTCATTATCGCTAACCTACATGTTTCGAAGTCGACACTCAGCAGCTCCTCAGCACGATGACAATCACACAGGAACCCGAAGCCAGCCTGCAATTAGCGACATACTCAATCCCCGAGACATCAAAGTTTCACAGAAATTATTAACATGGCAGCATAAGCATCAATTAAAAAGAAAAAATTGACAGGCAATCATCCCAATTCTAAAGAGAAAGAGAAATCCCATCACTGTCTAGACTCTCGTCAATCCGCTATTCACGATGGTAGAAATAGACTTCTCACACAAATGAGAAAAGAAGACGAGGACAAAAAAACTGTGCCAGAGTCTGGACCGAACCGAGTCACTCCCCTGCCCGAGCTACTCTCGAGGAGGGCCAGTCCGAAAGCCGCTCAGGCAGATGGCCATTGGAAGCTTAGGCTGGTGCAAGGCCCTGGCTCAGGATAGAGCTCTTTGTGAAAGTTGCGGAGCATATCCCTTCCTATATGCCTCTTGTATACGTCCGAGCGACTTCCTTCTCGGGGGGACTTAGGCAGAATTTGACTTTCGTCCTGCCTTCTGCCTTCTGCCTTCTGCCTTCTGCCTTCTGCCTTCTGCCTTCTGCCTTCTGCCTTCTGCCTTAGACCATTAGGCATTAAGGGGAGGGGGGTGGTCATGGCTTCCCCCATCGCCTAGCCGGTATGACTCGGGCTGCTCTGTCCTCCAATTCCATCGACTTGGTACGACTTGGGATATCCATTGTCTGCCCACTCCTTGAAGCTCAGCCCCTTAGCGGCGCTCGGCATCCTCACCATCAGGGGTATCTCTTCGTCTGGTCGGCCGGTCACCTCTTCACTATGCACCAGACGTACGTGTGTTAGCCTCACAAACCCCATGCCCTCGTATAGACGTAGGCCCGGCTTGGAAGATTCCGTGTACATTGGAATTCCTATCTGCTCGGCGACGTCGATGCCCCATTGCATGAGTAGACGGCCGACCCCACGACGTTGGTGGTCGGGATGCGTTGCCATGCTGCTCAGATCTTATGTCCCTACGTTAGTAGAATAACTACACAAACGGGCTCCCCCAGTCATAGCTTACAGATATATTGATGCCCTTTGCCGAAAAGCTCATCCCTCATATCCCACATGGGACGCAACACCGCCTCACACGTCTCTTTTTCGTTGCCCTCCAGCCAAGGTATTCCGGCAGGCTTCTCCCACCCATTGTCTTCACCCGGCCGCCAGAAGACATCGTACGTTGCCATCCCTACCACACTGCCACTGTCCGTATCTAGACATTTAACAGTATAGAGTACTTTGTCGTGGGCCCACCATTGCTTCACCCCTTCCGTATGGGCTTTTCTATCAACTCCCCCGGGGTAGAGAAAGTCAATAATAGGTTCGCCTTGAAAAGCCGCAAAGTATACGTCGTACACCGGCTCGATATCTGCCACCTGGGCAGGCAATACAACTAGAGGCATCTTTGCGTGTAGTGTGCCCCGATCACGGCTTCGCACTGAGGTCAATGTTCGTCCGTCCAAGCACACCTCGGTTGTATAAGAAGGGAGAGGCAAAATAAGACTGAAAATTCCTCAAAGCGCACATCCTACCTACCTAGGTAGACACCACCATAATCTCCCCACCATCTTAGTATGAGGTGCTACGAGCGAACCTGCCGGCACCGGTTAGCTTAAGCCTGCATTACTGCATCACTACCCTCCTACCTCTTACATTGGCTCGGGAGTGGGGACTCGGTGTCCGCAAATTATCTTATCAGATCTTGTTTGATCTCCTCATACTATAACGCTAACTACATAGTAGGGCTTTTTTACGTACTAGGATACAAGGGGGGCACCACGTAATGCATCAACTCAGGTCACTTGGCAGCATAATCCCGCGAAGCTCGGCTGCGGAACATTGTCATCTTTCAAACCCCGTGTAAAGGCCTCCGAGAGCTTGGTGATCTTCACTGAAAGACTGTTTAGTGTCGGTTATGATTTCACCATGATGAGATGTCATTTTGTCTGGATTATCATCTACACAACCAAAAGGGGATTCCCACAGGCTCAAACCCGAACGAGGGCTGAAAACTAGTCGCCTTTTTCCGCCTTCAACGTCTCTGACGCCTCCTCGTATAGAGGGGTCCGTAACCGGAGTGCCATTGTTTCAACTGACAAGCATAGTCTGGCCCTATGGTATATTGATGGCAGGTATAAGCAAGCAAGCTTCCCCTCTTCATCCTAGTCGTCGGGAGAGACAGGGGTTAAAAGGCGTGAGAAAGTGTCCAACCAACAGGGCCAGATAAAAAAAAAAAGGACTAATCTTATCAATCGATCTTATTAGATCTTTCTCCTCATGAACCCATCCTTATAGGTACGGCCAAGCCCCTAAAATATGCACAGACCAGACGAAAAAGGCCCGTCTCTACAACTTCCGAGTACGATCTCGTCTACCTAGGTACATTTGATTGTGGTTTCAACCGTGTAGAATATATGGGCCGTTTGTCTATTTACCCGATAAATTTGTCCATGGAAGCTAGAGTAGAGCAGCGAGCATAAGAGGGAAGGAACCTTTAGAGTATAGATTTCACAAACGTGAAAAGATTATATTGATATAATGGGACAAATATTCCCATGATGAAAGGAACTAGGCAGCTATTCTTCGCGTCTATTCCGTAATACGTACAAAATTTGGCTGTTAAAGGGCCATCTGAAAAAGGGGTACTTCTGACCTTTAAATGCATGTCCTGTACTTACTTTATGTACTCACTCAACTATTGCATAAAGGTCAAAAGCAGCCACATTCCGCAATGCCTTATGACGCCACACCCTTGTTTAGGTAATCTTCAGAAGCTTCAGTGTAACTTGGTTGTCTGACAACCAACCCATTCATCGTCGACATATCCTATCGCTACGATCAATCCACAGCTCCATTCCAGCGATCATGGGTCTCGTCGACTATTCCGAATCGGAATCAGACTCCGAGCCCGTCGCGCAACCCGCACCAGCAACAACTCCGGCTACGGCGAGCGGCAAGAAGCCCTTCCAGAAAATCATCGACCGATCGCAGCCGGGCAAGATCCGCGTCAGCCTTCCGCAGACCTCCAGTCACGAAAGTGCCGGCAGCAGCAAAGCCCCAGACGGAGACGAAGATGGCCCCCCTGCGAAACGCGCGAGGGTCGGCGGCGGTGGCGCGTTCAGCGGTTTCAACTCGTTCCTGCCGCCCCCAAAGAACACCCGAAAGCCTGTAGCTGCGAAAGCCTGTGGCAGTGGTAGTGATAGCGGGAAACCTGCGCCGCGACCGGGTATCAACCTGAAGACGGGCGCTGCGCCTGGTTTCAGCAGGGAGGCGGATGAGAGCGGCACACACGATGAGAAGACAACGACAGGTGGTGGAGATGCAGACTTCCAAGCGAAGCAGCCCTCGATACCTGCGGAGCAGAAGCCGGCCGACGAGGTGAAGCTGGTGGGCAAACCCCTGATGTTCAAGCCTCTGTCCGTGTCGCGCAAGCCGGGCAAGAAGAACGCGGCCAAGTCTGCGGCGGTGTCAAAGGCTGCTGCTGCAACACCAGCACAAGCACCAGCACAAGCACAAGCAACAGCCTCCCAAACGAGCGAAACGTCAAAATCGAAACGAGAAGCAAAAGTAGCCGCAGCCCCGCCACCGCCGAAGAAGCAGAAAGTATCTCTCTTCTCCATCCCCGACGAGTCAGCAGACACAGCAGCAGCAGAGGAATCCACACCGAGCAACGGGGCCTACGAGCCCATGTTCAGCACCGACGAACCCACCGACGACTTCGCCGCCTACGACCAACAATACTCCACCCCCTCAACATCAACACCAAACCCAACCGCGCACACCACCAGCAAATCGACCCTCGACACCATCGCGACAGACATGAATCTCTCCGCCGCAGCCCGCCGCGAACTCTTCGGGCGCGGCGGCCTCCCCGACGCCGGCCACCGCGTCGTCACCTTCGACACGACGGCCGAGTACGCGCACAACGAAGCGCTGCGGGCGAGCGGCGCCGCGCAACAGCCGGCGTACAACCCGCTGCGGGGGCTGGCTCCCGGAAAACACAGTCTGCGGCAGCTGGTGACGCAGGCGCAGAGCCACCGCGAGGCGCTCGAGGACAGCTTCGCGCAGGGGAAGAGCCAGCGGAGCGACGCGGGGGCGCGATACGGGTGGCGGTGATTTTTATCCCTTCAGAGACTCAGCTCTTCTTGGCTCTTCCGCAGAGTGGGGAGGAGGGGAGGGGAGGGAGGAGGAAAAGGGGGGAGAGAGAAGAGGAGGTGAGTGGACTCCGTTGCTGGGTTGGTTTACCGTACCATCTCTATGAGATGAGTTATATGGATAAGGCGGTATGAGGGAGGTCTCGAGACGTGATGCTTTGGGTACATCTATCATCACTGCATAGGCGGGAAGCAAAAGTTGTCATAGTGCATGGACCGGCGGTTTCTCAAGCACCAAAGCATTCAGCTAAGTGTTCTGGTTTGTCTGGCTTTTCTAAATGATTCGCTATGCAAAAATCATGATATCCCAAATTCATAATGGTTTCATTAGGTATTTACCTTGCCTTGCCTTCCCCATCCTGATTTACCAGTCCCGTTTCCCATCATGCCCGGTGAAATATACACCTAACACCCATATATCCGAGCATAAATACATTCGTCGGAAGTTATAAACAATTTATCGGGTATCTCAATAGTTCCCCTTTTTTCCAACATCCACTAAGTCGAAAGGGTTGGAATAGATCCCACCGAGTGTGGTGATCAGTTCAGCTCACCACGTCTCCACCGCCGCCGTCCGCCCCTGCGTCCACCCATCACCTTTAAACAAGAACCCCCACTCGCCGCGCGTGATGGGCGAGATATCGTCGTACCCATTCGGTGTTGTCGGCCCCAGCTGCTGCGACTGCCGCGATTGTCGCGTCGTAATCGTATCGCAAGGCGACAGCATCAGCTCGTCGATCGACATCCCCGGATTCCAGAACGGCGCTCCGTAGTGTATCGGCCTCGCGGTGCGGTCTCCGTCTTCGTCTCCGTCTTCGTCTTCCTCGCTGCCGATCTTGATTTCTATCTCTACTACGTCCGGTTGCCCCGTCTTCTTCCTCTCCGCCGTCGTAGGGGTCGTTGTGATAGCAGTTCCCCTAAACCCGAAATCAAACCCCCTATTCTTATCTTTGTCCTTGTCTTTATCCGCGACGGCAATCGCCTTCGCCTTAGGCCTAAAAATCCGCGCCGTCGTCGCCGTCGCCAGCTGCGTGTTCAGCTTCAGCACGGGCGTCGTCTGCGTCCTCGGCGGCGACCTCGGCGGCGGCGGCGGCCCGATCTTAACTACCATGTCGACAACGGTAGCAGCGACGGAAGCTTTCGTCTCCGCCGCCGTCATCTCGAAGGCGCCGACCCTTTCGGGCCCCCCGTACGCGCGCTTGTACATATTCTCCACGTCGCCTAGCGCGCGCGCGTTGACGCCCAGCCAGTCGTAGCTGCGCAGCAGATCGGAGCGCGACACCGGCCGGCCGTTGTTAGCGAGGACGAGGCGCCGGAGGGAGTCGACGGCGTCTTCGATGCGCAAGCTATCTGGTCCTGCTCCTGGTACCCGAGACGTGGCCGCGCGGGCCGGCGAAGCCAGCACGACGGAGCGCGCATACGCCGCGAGCGCCGCCTTGAATGTGTACAGCCTGTCGAGACCGAGGAGCGTCAGCCCTTCGGACGAGAAGAGCACCTCGTTCTGCCGGATGCTGCGGCGGACCAGGTCCGCGTTGAGGCCGCAGGCGGACGCGGCGGACGCGGGGGCCAACCACCCCGTACCGGTGCGGTACCGGCGCTCCGCCTTGGCAATGGTGGTGCGCAGCGTCTTCTCGTCCCGGGGCGAGAGCGGGCCCGTGTGGATCAGCCGCATGCCGAACGTGTTGGGGCCTTGCGCCGTCGCTAGGGAACACGTCGAGGACGTGGCCGTCGTCGCGATGCTGGAAGGCGTGTGCGGTGGCGTCAGGGGCGTCCGCGGGAACGGGCTCGCTGGGGCTGATGGGATGATCCAGCGGCGGGGGCTGGTTAGGGGCTCGGTCGGGGGCGGCGGAAATGTCGGCGAGGTTACCGAGGAGCTGGTCGTGCTCTCGGAGGCGGAGGACGACGTGCTAGATACGGAGTTGCCGGTGCCCCTGCGGACGAGCTGCTTGAGGCCGACGACGGGCGAGGCGAAGCGCGGAGAAGGGTTGCCGGGTGTTAGCGGAGGCGACGTCGGTGTCGGCGGGACTACGCTCGGGAGCTGGTAGTCCTTCCGCACGACGACTAGTGTGATATGCAGGGCTTTTCTCGCGAGCCTTTTGGATGTGTACTCCAGCGCTTCCGTCAGGTGCGGTGGTAGGTTGTGGATATCGAGGACCGAGGGCCCCGCCTCCAAAGGAGAGGATATTCTTTGCTTCAGCAACGACATGGTGACCGATACGGAAGACACCCAGCAAGTAACGAATGGATAGGGTTGGTGTGTTACGTTGCCAAGTGAAGGTAGAAAAGAAAGTAAGCCGGATATCCTATCTCCCGGTAGCGTGGATGCCGATGTAGATCTTAAAGGATGATCTACCAAAGTCTTGAAAATAAAGAATGAAAGTGAGGACTTTGGATAGATATATTACGGTGCCGACAAGGTCCAAGGTGTGTTTCCAAAAACGGAATCAAGCAAGGTGAGGTCACAAGAAAGAGAGAGGCCCTTGCTACAGAAGAAGGGGTGTGGGTTAGATATAAAAAAAAAGCAAGGCGCTTCGAAACATGAAACAATGGAACGATGAAACAGAAATAATTAATACGCAGGTAGGGTCTCTTTCAGCCAAGGCGAGGAAGGGTCCCACGAGGGTGTTCGTGGGGAGATAAGGTTAGGGAGGGCGAGGAAAGGGATGATGGTGTAAGTGGGCCAAAAAAAAGACTGTTGGCAAAGGTAGTTTGTTTGTTTCCCTACTACACCTCCTTGCCTAAGTGGCTATTCTTCGAGATTTCTATTTCTATATCGAGAGGTTTGATGAAACTTAGCGTCAGGCTCACCGCACCCACCGCCGTTCCACTGGTAGTTGGGCCCATTGGTCGAGTGATGTGCTCGTTTCAAGAGCCACGAACGATTATGGTTAGTGGACTGACTTCTTGGGTCTTGCATGTCACATTGCAGCTGAGGGAGGATCTAGATACAGATAGAGATATAGTATGCAGAATATAGCTTGAAAGTCGGGCGGTAGGCATGGGTAAGGAGAGAAGAGATTGGGGAAAGAGACTATGCTTTCTCACCAGGTCCCTAGCTACCTAGCTAGATTAGGAGGAAAAGCGAAAGAAAGTATACCTAATGCAAGTATGGTTAGGTGTGATGGGTGATGGTGATAAGTGGGTGTGCTGGGGACCTGCAGGCTGCAGGTCAACAAGCGGCGAAATGTCCTCCACTCACCACTCACCACTCACCACTCGCCGTACTATGTACATAGTAGAGGCATCGAATACTCGACCAACCAGAACCCGCCGACTCCTCCCCCGCATCTGGCTCCGGCGCCTACAATGACCCAAATATAGCTGCCGGCCCCGGCACCCGACCATCGCCCTATCGTGCTAGGCCGCTTTCGGTTTAAAGCTGAAGATTTCCCGTCCAGGGGGTTGGACCTCAGATCCAAAAATAGAATCACCAACGCCGAGACCCATCTTTTGCACATCTTGGCGCTGCTACAACATCGGCTGGTTGTTGACGAAGCAGTCGGGCTCCTGCTTATCTACGACAAGTGTCACCACCTGCAGTTAGCATTGCAGTCGGTAAGGAAAAAAGGGGAAGATGAAATCCAAACATTACATCATGAGCCACTATCAACTACTAGAGCTCTGCTTGAGACGAATAACATGAAACCGCCTTCAGAGGCCGACAGCGTTTCTTTCCTTCAATATCATATCATATCATATCATACCATTCAGCCAGAATAACATTTACAAGTAACATAACACTCTCTCAGCTTCTAATTCCCAATCAATCTGAATCTGCAATGCTTCTCTTCGACAGGTACGGATATCCACCTAACGAGCAATGCGGCCAGCGTAGCATTCTTGTCGTGCCCCTAGCCAATTGTCAACGTACATAACCAATCATAATTATCCTCGCCGCCGTACGCAGACGGATCACCTAGATCCCGGGCGATAAACGCGCATTAACCCCAGCTCCATGACTACCGAAGTAGTTATCGTCTATCATCCCGTCTGTCCTTAGTTGTGATCAGACCTAGATCGGATGATCAACGCTTGCAGTCACCAAGCTTGCCAAGATTTCATGAGACGACGAAAGATCGTCATCTTTCCGTAAATACAGAAATGCTTCTCACTCACTCCAGACTCAATGTATCACTAGGTACCTAAGCTAGGGTAGATCACGACTAGAAATCATATTTTTTCTTTCCTCTTCTCTTTCTTCTCTTTCATTATGCTATTTTCTCACTATCTAGGCTGACCTAGACCTAAAACAAAACCGACTCCTCAGCCATGGCAGTAAATCATAAGCCGGGGTAGCCATGCAGTATTCGCAATCCTGCTTAACCGTTCCATCCCGTCATGTAGTTTTCCTCCCCTTTTCCCCGAGGGTTGCAATACCACAAGACCATGACTCGTACAGTACCTAGATAACCCCCAAGCTACCTATGAGCCGACCAGCCATCTGAGTCCTGTGACCCTGCCCAAGACAAAAGGTCACAGCCGGAGAAAAAGAAATATCATATGTCCATTCCTAAAGACGCCTGCCACGCCGGTGCTATGCCTTGACCAGCCTTTGCCCGTTTGCCTATCCAGCCTAGCCCGTCATAAAAACTCCTAGCGTCAGTCTCGCATTACAAATCGGCTCGTGATTTTTTGACCGACCCGTCTCGTCATACCATACGTGATTATACCTACCTGCCTGGAGAGACTCCAGCGGAGGATTATTATACTAGTTCGCGGTCGATTTGCATACTGAGGCCGGTCAGGCTATCCATCTGCTCCGAAGAGCCGACAGACTGTTCTTCCCACTCTTGGCCTTGGTCAGTCATAGTCCATGGTTGCAGTAGTAGAGTCGCTCCACATACCAGAACCGTCCTCGTCAAGTTCGTCGACCGTGAGTTTCGCCATCCCTTCCTGGACCGCTGTCACCAAGTTAGTAAGCCGTCGACCATCAAAACGCCAATCGGGATGGATTCTTACTTTGCTTTAGCTCCGCGTACTGTTCGTCGAGGTCATCCATTCCCTCGCCAAGTTTGTAGTACGCGTCACATCTCTTGATGACCCTTTCCAAGGGGGTAACTGTGTATCTCGCCGCCTGAGCAGAGCGACTGACATAAGTATCCCGCAAATACTCAAGACAAGTCACCGCTAGACGTCTGGCTGTCAGGTCGACTGTTTGTGACCTTTCGAGTCCACCATTACTCTCCATAAAAGCAGACGAGAGACTGTGTTTGAACAGCTTCTCTACGAGGAACTTATCAACCTCCTCGCTGACTGTGCGATCGATATATCCAAGTAGTCCGGGTGCCCATACTGGAAGGTTTTCTAGGCTATGCGATTGGATTTCCTCGTAACTCTCACCTGTGCTTCTCATCCCTTCGAAGATGTCCCGTTGGAATTCAAAAAAGGACCGACCCTCCGCATTCTGCAGATTCTTACATTGGTTGCTGATGTAGTGTATTAGGTGATGGACATGGTCGCGGCTCTCGCTGTAGCAGCAATATGTTACAGCAACTCGCAGAAATGGTGACACCGCATGGGAGGTCAGGTCTCCGGTGATGCCATGTCGTAGTGTCACATATACCTTGCTATCCATCATGGGACTGAATCCCATGAGGCGCCTTATTATAGCGTCAGTCGCCTCTGGGTTTTGGTTGAGGGAGACGAGCTTCTCCACAAAGACGTTTGCTTGGCCTTTAGTCCAGTCCTTATGTAGAATATTGACTTCTTGAGAAGTGAACGAGACTGTCTCTCCCCGTATCGCTTGTAACATCCTGCCACTCGGGCTCTCGATGAAATGCAGGACTGGATCAATGACCGCCAAGAGTTCATCAACCAGACCGATGACTTGCTCGTAGTTGGGCGGCCTCGCCGCCCTCCGTGATACGGCATTTAGTAATCTGGTGTACTGTGGCGGGAGATCGAAGACCTGATCAACCGCGATTACCATGAGAAGTTTCTGCAAGAAATCTCTTTCCAGGAACATCAACGCTTCGTAGCGTCCTTGCCGAGCAAATTCCAGCATGACTCCAAAACATTCGGGCCAAGCATTGATGCGCGCGTGGAACCCATCCCAAAGATTCTGGAACATGTCCAGCGTTAGACTCATGACAGACGCATTCTGCTGCATTATATGAGACGTCTTGTAGTCACTTTCTAGCGGGCCGTAGTCGCCGGGGTAGACATCTTTGATGACGGAAAGAACGAATATAAATATTCTTCCAATATCCTGACGCACACCGGGATCTGCGTTTTTCTGCAAGAGCATTCGTAGAGCATCCACATTGCGATTGAAATACTTGAAGAACGAGAGACAGCACTGGGGACATCGCTGACAGACCTTAATCAAAAGGTTCTTGAGTAAGTCGAAGTCCAGGAGGTCTTTGGTTCGCGATGCAATCTGGTCTAAATGGCCAAGTGCTGTCATCATCGCCAGATTCTCCCGCTTGTGGTCCGCGGAACACTCGCTGCCCCATGTAGTCGCAAGTACCTTATACACGAATGGCATGTGTGTAGGATCAAAGAGGCAATGTCGCTGGACTATTGCCCAGTTATCTTCTTTGACCAGAGCCTCGAGAGTTTCGTTCAAGTTGGCACGG
Source organism: Hypoxylon sp. FL1150 (assembly GCA_022495205.1). Lineage (NCBI taxonomy): Eukaryota > Fungi > Ascomycota > Sordariomycetes > Xylariales > Hypoxylaceae > Hypoxylon > Hypoxylon sp. FL1150. Next base: position 51,474 of record MU376166.1, read on the forward strand.
AGTGGACCGGATTGGCCCGATGCTTTGAGCGATTCCTGCTCTTTCTGCAGCGAAGAGGATCTCTGGTAGAATAGCATATAAGCACTGTAGACTTTCTCGAAGGTAGTACCGGTCTCAAACTGTGGTCGGTAGTCTGCTCCTCCAAAGCAGGCGTTTTCCATTTGCATGTGATCCCATGACGTGACTACTTCGTCGTTGAATTCGACCCAGGACGGAACGCTACTCGTAGAAGGTCGCTCGCGAATGTACGAGTAGTAATGACCCGACTCCGCAGTCCCGGAGTGTACGAGGACACCCACCAACTCAAACATATCCGGCGCTGGCTCGTGGGAAGGATCGCTGGGCGGATTGCTGAGGTGTTCAACTGTGTAAGGTTGCATATTGATCGTAGTTGGGAATGGGAAGTAATCGTTTATCTTGCTTCTCGTCAGGGTCCTAAGATTAAAATCGAATCTCTTCAGGTGGAAAATCAAGTTGTCGGGGATATCCTTGAGGCATGCTCTCTTGACTGCATCCACGTGCCGATCGCAATCGGAGCATTTGTATTTGTTGTCCCCTTCCATGATTTCGCCATCCACGTACGCTTGAAGGCTCTCCTCGAGACCCGCCTTTCCCTTAATGTCGCATTGAATAGCGGAGAAGGGCTCAATGCGCTCTGATATATGCTGGCATTCCTTGGACTTCACCTGCTGAACCAATTCGCCACCGTAGATTGACCGTAACTTCTTCCTCTCGTTTTCGGATGGCAGCTGGGCTTCCCATCGGTCGAAGAGAAGACTATAGAACTCGTCTACATCCATCTGATTATGGATATCGATAGGAGTTTCATCATAGCTCATTATTTGTCCTACACAACCCAGTGGCTCCACAAAACGGCGTCGGCTGTCTTGCAGATATGCGAAAAGTACCTGGGTCTCATAGAGCAGTTGATGCGTGTGTAAATTTCGGATGCGCCTGCTGAGCATGAATCGGCGGAACCCAACATTCATGAAGAGCTGCGTGAATAGAGAATTCAAGTAACAGGTATTCGACAGGTTTCGCAGCCCGGAGTATCCACAGGGCGCCCTTATGGCGGTCGTCCTATCGAAAGATTGGGGAAGGTCGTATCTATAGACCTGTGTCCCATCATCGAGGGTCCGCATCGACGTGAGTGTGTTCAAGTCTTGTAGCAGACTAGTAGATAGAAACGCATGCTCGTTAATGAAAATAGATATGATATCGTAGAGCATGCTTCGTGAAGGAGTATGGATGATCACTTCTGGCACTAATGGACCGTTATCGTTTTCAGGAGGGAATAGATGCCGCGAGAATAGTTTTGATACGAAATTTGGCTGTAGTTGGATCGGCTCGTTTCTATTCATTGTCTCTGTAACGACAATGTACAAGATTGTAACGAGTCCGTGTGCTACGGCATCCTTTTCCGGGTGGGCGATATCCTCCGTGGATGTGTGCGATAGGAGAAGCCGCCCGCAGAGTTCAAGACAGCTGGGCAGGTTGACAACGCTAGAACCTTCATCGAGAAGCTTGCGGATTAGCTGAAACGCGAGCAGAAATGTCTCTGCGCACTTGCTCGGCTCAATAACAGCCTGCGGCACAAGTTGAATTACAATAGGCCAGAATAATTCGGCAAAGTCTATCGGTCGTGCGACAGACGGGCCATGATCGTAAAGACTGTAAAGGATAATCGTCTTGATGGTGTTCTGTCTCACAACTGGGCGTGGATCGTCGAGGAGAAGGCGCTGGACGATTAGCTGCACCCCTGTTTGGTCTCGAAATCCGTCCCAAAAACCGCTACTTTTCGTGCAACATTCGAGTAGCGATTCGAAGCATCGGTTGATTACTTCGACGCTGAACGGACCGGTTTGTTCCGCAGCAGTATTCGCGAGAATCATCGAGAGCCTGTTCAGGAACTCGAGGTTCAGGAGTTGCACCACGGCTTCAACATGGCCCGTATCTCCATCTTGTGAGCGCATACTTTGACTAGGGCCTATGAGATGCTTACCTTTCACCAGATGAACGAAGTTGTCCAGCAGTTCAAAAGTTAAATTGAGTGCTAAAACCTCACTAGATCCTCGCTCGACAACTTCGGGGTCACAAATCGCTTCGACAATTAGGGTTATTGCTCTAGTTAGAGCATCTTGCTGATCGTTTGTAGTCTTCACCTGCGTCTCGGAATCCTGAGTGGACACCTGCATTACATTACTCTTAAGCCTCCGAGTGTGCAAATATTCGCGAAGCGCATGTAAGGCATAGAGCGACTTGAAAGGGTGCCCGAATGGGAAAATATCCCGGTAAGAAGTCGCAGGATCCTCAAAAGCCGTTAGGATCGAGTCGTCGGCCGGAAGCGATACTAGGAATTGGTAGATCTGATAATAATTAGCCCTTTTTCTCAAGTCAACGCAGCATAATAATTACCTCTCGCGCCAGTTTTTCTTCCATGCTCAAATACTCCCACAAGTCTTGGAAATGGCTCAAGATCTCGATGTCCAGTGGTGAAGCTCCCGGCTTGATGCGCCTGGGAGAAGTCGCGAGTCCAATCTCCTTTTTCACAAGTATCAAGCCACTTCTTATGCCGAGTTCTTCGATAGATTTGCATATATCGCTCTCCGACGGCGCCAGCGGTTGTCCCCGATAGTAAAGACGGTAATTGTCAAAACCTGTGGCCTCACGAAGGCTTGCGAGGAGTGAAGAAGCAGTGTTCTTAAGCCCGATGTTAAGGGGCTTAATCTCGGTTTGGTCGTCGCCATCAAAAGACTGATACTTCAACTCCGCAAGATCACCGTCGACCGCACTGGGTGCTTGTAGCATAAGTGATCGTAGATCGGGCGCAGTGAAATGAGGCTTTGTCTGCAGCGCTTTCAAGAGCGCCACAAGGACTTGCAAGGACCTCGTAAACCGCAGCTCGTATTTTTGACGCTGATCGTCAGCGATTTCATCGACTGTGAAGTGGCTATCCTCACGTTTTATTTCGTTACCGGAACGCTTCAGTTCCTGCGCAGCAGATTTGAGCTGCTGCAGGCATCGTTCGACAAGTGCAAAATGGACCCTTCGAGCCCGGTGGAGAGGGTACGACGTTATCGACTTACTGTCGACGTATATATCGTCGACAAGTATGGAAATGGCATCCTCCTCGATTGTGTGGTTAGGAGCAGTTAGGATCATTTGCCAGAGTAACTCGATCCCGGCCGATTTCAAACTGTTTTCGTCATCGAGCACTATGCTATTTATGTCGTTCGCAAGGGGAATGATAGCTTCGCGAACAAATGCCAGCGAGCCCGCGCAATAACATGTAGGCGGCAGCCCCGGCAGGTATTCCCGTAAGCAAGCACTTAGAAATGGATTGTCCAGCCGTGTCCTCTTAAGCGCCACATTCAAGTCATCCCAAGCGGCTTTCCTGTCGTCTTGACACGCTGCACCATCCCCAACTAGAAGATCCCAAAGTCGTCGACCAAGCTCGGAATCTATAGTGGAGCCATGGAGCATGATCACGTTAGCGATGATTCTTCGCCGGGCAAGGCCGATAGGGTTTGCAAATACGGTCGCGACCCCGGCCGCCTTCGCCTGGGCAATCGTAGCTTCAAGTTCATCAACAAGCAGCCTCGTGAGGTCGTGCTCGGCAATCAGCATCTGAAGCGACGGGGCGTTACCCAACAGCGTACTAAGCACTTGAAGGCTTCCCGACGTGGTTTCAGATTTTGCTGCAATATCCTGCACGCAGCCCATCCATATACTCTGGCGTCCCGCCGGGTCTGGCCCAGCATGTAAAAGGGTGCTGAACTTCGATAACGCAAACTGGTGTATCTCGGGGTATACTGCAGACCCTTGCGGCCTATAAATGGAGGACTCCTGAAGCAATCGAAGGCAGATTTTGTACGGGGCCGTGGGGACGAAGCTGTAGGCCAATTGCTTTTCTTGCATCTGCTTCGTAACTTGATCAAAAAGATCCCGCATACAAGACGAGAAGGATTCAATCGGCAGATCATAGAATTTCTCGCACATATAGTAAAGGCTCTCAGAGTCAAGAAGGCCGACAACCTTGGACATCATACGAACTATGGCATCGGAGATCCGAGGATCCTGGGTAGACGTCAACGTCTGCCAAAGAAGTTCCGTCTGCGTAGGCGTGTATGTCTTAGTAACAGCTAGGAATCCGACGATGTTGAAGCTCGCTTGAGTTATCTCCGGGTGGCACGTAGGACCGAGGAGGTAGTCGACAATCTTGGTGCCCACGAGGTACTCTGACAAATAACGGAGATAGGTTAGGCAGGAGTTATCCTCTCCTGCGTCTTGACGTTCAATATAAGTCCTCCACTGAAAGACCAGGTCTTCACATAGGTGTGCTGCCGCCGTGACCCGGAGTTGCATCTGGCGTGATCTAACCAGTTTACAAAATACGGATATGCGCCACTCTAATGAGATCGCCTCGTGTGTAAATCGATCCGGAAGCTCAGGACGCTGTATGTGATGATCCTGTATGAGCTCGACAGCTTTAGGGCTGTTGCTGTAAAGGCTATACTTCAGAATACTTGCCAGCGCATTAGTGAGACCCGTAGCAGTTTCCGAGCTCAGGTTCGTTATAGACTTTTCAATCGCAACGTCAATAGCGTGGGAGACGGTGGCGAAGAAAGCGAGGCCGGTGACTAAGTTCTTCTTCGAACGATCAAGGACGAATGTGGGACAGGTGTCGGGATACAACTGCTTCTTATAGCTGTTGCGAATAAGGCTATCCATAAGCCAAGAAGCCCCAACAAAGCTGTCCATCACTTTCTTAGGAAATCGTAACATGATGCCTGCAAGTGATTCAGAAAAGTGGCGCAGTTGAGCCATCAACCCATCGTTATTCGCTTGTAGTGCATCAAGCGACTCTGAAGGGCTGGGGACGTTTGCGAAAGCATATCCATTAACGAATTGGCTGTCGTCCTTGGGCATCATAGTACCAAACAATCGAAGAAAACCTGGAGATACCAAATCAAAATCGCCATCCTCCTTTTTCGCGATTTCGGTCAACGTGCGACAGTCAACTGCGAGAAGGAACCCGGTTAATCTGCCGAGTTGTACGAACAACTGATTGATGACATCTCGGGTTTGGGTTGCCTTGGAAGAGCCATGTCTAGAAAGGCATTGTTAGCTGGGTCAAATCTATTCATGGACTCGGACGCACCTCTGAGCGATCGTGAAGAATAGGTCTGGGAGACTTTGCCAGAACTGCTTGTTCTCTTGGTATGCTTCCATAACCATGGGATACAATTCAATGCTGGCGGTTGACGAATATCGGATAACCCAGCCGTTGAGATTTTGCAAGGCCTCGTCGACATGGGAAGGTTCTGGTAAGGTGTTAGAGTGGAGATTGGTCTTCATAGGACCGCTCGACCTACGTTGTCGGAAGTATTCTCCGAGACGGACAACTGTATCGTAATACGTCTCCCCCTCAGTATGGTAAGGAAAATCAAGCATAACAGCACTGAACTGCGCGGCCCTTCCATCTGACATTAACGTCATGCTGGGATCCGTAGCGTAGATGGCGATTTCGTCTTCAATGGACATCGCGGGTACATCAGTACTATCGAGTTCGGACGCGGACGACGAAGCACCTCCGACGGGAGATGCTTGTATCATAATTACCTCGGGTTCCTCTACGCTTGATTTTATACTGTCTTTTTGAAAACGCGAGGGCGTAGGCGAGGATGGAGACTGAGGGGTGGCCTCGAGGTTGTCCGCATTTCTCAAGTTGATTGTGACTCTGCTTGAGACGGGCTCGGTCGGAGGTTCTGAACGAGCTGGGGTGCTCGGCGGGAGAGGTTCTGGGGTATCAACATTCATGGCATTAGGGTCGGAAATGGCCGCCATTTCGTTTAATGAATGCAAGGTATCTATCGAGGCGCTACGAGAGCCGGAAAGGGAGGTTCTACGCCGTTTTCGGGCAGAGTCGCCGTCGTCGAAAGGATTAGGTCGGGTTGAGCAAGGCTCAGAGGAGACGGCACGATCTCGCAACTCGGACGGACTCGACCCCTGATCCATCTGAGCCTTGCGGACACAGCCGAGGATGGAAATCGTGAAGCTCTAAATAAACCTTGAGACTTCCGGGCGACGTGGCTCGGCCGCTGCTAACAGATTCCAGAATTAGCATGTGGATTATGGAAAAAAGTAGCGGGGTAAATCGATGGGGAAAATTGAATGGGAGGCGGTAGAAAGAAAATAAAGGGAAAAAAAAGTAAACAGGGAGAATAAGATGTCTACAGGGGTATCAAAGTGTTGCAAGGAATGGATATAATCGTCGCGTGTTTTCGAGAGGGTCCGTCGAGAAGCTCGACGAAAGATAGAGATAGTGCAGTGCAAGCTTGATATGATTTGTGACGATAGACATTGGAGAAGCTCTAGCTACCTTTTTGGTGGTGACGGGTGACGGGGGCTTCTTTGGGTCTGGCGTCAGTTGGTGCGAGTGCAAGTGAAGAGCTACTATGTAAGTGAGCTAATGAGCTAATGGTGGGGGAGGGGCGATTGTGGAGAACGAATTAGGAGAGGGGAGCTCAGCTACGGTAACAGCGTGCGTAGTGCGTGCTAGGTTACCTAGTGCCACACACCTTAGGTACCTCCGAGAGTGGTGCGAATCCAAGCTCGATGCAAGTACCTAAAGTAGACCTACATGGCCGGGCGTAGAAATGATTGACGATGACGGGTGACAGATGACAGGAAGACGGAGAGGGCGCGGAGGTAGGGTTCTTCCTTCCTCCCGCTGCGCAGTCCTCTTGGGTTTTCCCGGCTCTCTGGTACGGAATAGAGAGGGGAATGTGAAGGTTTGCGTACCTAACTGCTCGAAACTATACCAATGCCAATATAGACGTTGGATGGCTTTTACTGACCCTACTCGAAATGACGAAAGCTTCAATGGATGATTGTCCTGGAGCTTCAGCCTGCGCGGCCAAATTCTGCTGTGTTGTAGATGTCTGTGTATGTCTGCGCGTAGGTGAAATACCTGTAACCTGTAGGATGTATGAACCAATAGGTATGCGATGCAGGGGGCAGTGGGCGTACCCGGCAGAGCAATTAGGGTGTTCAATGGGGATGGATGCGACCCTGAATCGAGTGGGCAGAAGTGGGTATGGGAGAAAAAGGTAGAACAGCTTAATAAGGCTGTGCGAGTCGGGTGCGAGTGCGAGGATCGACCTTTGGGATGGCCCGAAGAATATACGAGGGGATGCCGAAATACCTAAGTCAACGCTAGGGCATGCTTGCAGGTGGGGAAAGATTTCAATGAAGATTTCTACTATGTACCTAAGGTACCTTATGTAGGTTAGGTAGTATGTCACCGTGTAGGTACCTTAGGTAATGATAGAGCTCGATTGTCCAGTCTTGAAAGAGATAGTTGCGCTGTGAAGCAGCTAGAAAGTACCTACCTAGGATGTAGGTAGGTGTCAAGCTCTAAAAGCCAATGCAGGGCGAATCAAAGAGATTATTAAGGAGACATCGGTAGGAGGTACCTAAGGTATAGATCAGTTTGCAACTACTATACATATGTAGATATCTGGTATGTACCTAACCAATGAGAGCGCTTTACCTGTAGGTAGTCAATGTTAGAAACCAGTTATAGTGCCATAGTAAAAAAATAAAAAATAAAAAATATAGAGATGCAACTTACAAGTGGGTTTTCAGATGATATGTTATGTCTCTAAGCTTAGAGACTTGATTTCCAGTCTCCAGTCGGGTTTAGAAGTGCCTGGGGCGAAGAGACAAACGGTGATGAATCAGGCTCTCATCATATAAATTCCACCTCGATGTTCTGTGACTTTGTGGGCGCGTCCTAGGAACCAAAAATCACAATACACGGAGTAAACCATCCGGAGAATCGCCCCTTAACATTTGCTAATTGCATGTAAGAACTATCAGAGTCCCCTTCTTCTCTGTTCTGCGGAATTATTCCCAGAATGAATATTTCCGCCTCGTTAATCCAAATATACTTTATATAAGTAGCAATTCCGTGTTTTCTCATACGCCGAGCATCAGATGTAATGTACATATGTGTGTACATTATGTAACTGCGGTACGTGTATGCGTACGTAGGTACCTTAGATAAGATCTAAGGTACACGATATGCATAAGCGCTAGGTTAAGGGTGGCAATCCCCCCTAACCAACATCCAAGTCCTTACCTTATCGCCGATATAGTTACGCGATTTGACCAAACCGCAAGTTATAATTCTGAGAAACCGCAATGGGATTCGATGCTTTAACAAAGTTGAAGAGCGTAGGTGCGGCTACGGAAGGGTATCTGAAGGAGAAATGGTAACGTCCAGTGATACATCAATGGCCATTTCACGCGGTATCTAACATAACAATTTTCGATCAATAGGGAACAAAGAAAGTCGCGAAATAGCTCGGAAGTGGAAATAGATGCAGCTAGTGCCCTAACAGAGCAACGCCGGCAAGAAAAGAATGCTTTTCTCGGGTTGGTGATGGCTAAACTTACCGGCAACTCAGTTACTGAAATGCCCCCGTTGGAATGGGATCCCATCACCGCACACAGAGCCGTCTTCTTGGTCACTATACCCATCCACTTCGGCAGCTTTGAATTATCCAAGACTACCTACAGGTTGCTCGCCAGACACGTCGGCATGAGCCAGAACAGCGTCAGTCATTGGGCGTTGTGCGTGATCGATCGCAGCTTCAATCCGTCTTACTGCTACGACCTGATGAGTGATCAGATGGAGCTCAACGCTCTTGGCAAGAATTACTTCCGCGTCGCAGAGATTACCCCCGAATTCATCGAGACCTGGAGTTCGTGCTACTATGTCGGCGAGACGACAAAATTACACGAAGAGATACAGCGGCTAGGTAAGTTGACTGCTACACATATCCCCATCCCCTCCTCATCGCTCATCCAGGGTCATCTAGGGGCCGAGCACATGACTCTCCATCCGCGTTACAATCTACTCTCAAGCAACTGCCAGGACCTAGTAGAAAGTCTTGTCAAGAACGTATGCAACGGTAAAGTGATCAGTCAAGCTAAACTGAGTGAGGAGCTAGCTCTGGCCTCGCCGAAGATTGCCTTGGACCTTATGGTAGCCCGGCTGAGATCTAGGGTGGAAACGCTGGATGAGCATGAGGACAGTGATACTGTGAAAGGTGACGTGGATGTGATCAAGGTTCTGTGGCACAGAGTCCATCAATAACCAGGGAGCCTGCCTGCTATTTCTGGCGCGGGTGGTTGTGAGTGAGTTGTTACCATGAAGCGTCGTTTGTTTATCACCGCTCTATTTCGCTTCGTGCTAAATGGGATATACTACCTAGTAGATAAGTACTCGCCGGCGAAATGAAGCCAGATAGAAATTATTCGCCTATGTATTTCCTTTGTAAACGTTCAAAATCCCCGTCTTCTTCGAACCCAGTGCCAAGATCGGTATCACCCAACGTAGGAGCTATGCTTCGTTTGCGATAAATAGGTGAAGTTGGTCTTAGTTATACCAAGACTCGAATAAAAAACGATTGAATTTACATGTATATACCTACTTATACATCATTCAGTGAGTAGCGACACTGATAAGACTCTATTTTCTAGAAGAAGAAAGCCAAAAGAATACGCAAAGGGGTACGTAGGTATGTTGATATGGGTAGAGTTAGGGGTGATATCGATAAATTCTACAGTGGGCGGGCCCACTAAAACGCAATTGACTACATCCGCCATCCTGTGTCAAGCTTTCTACAACCTCAGTTCAGAAACCAGTTGACCCAAAATGGATAAAAAGAAGATCGCGTATCAGCTGGATACACCATATTCAGCAGTTTCCTGGTTAGAGAGAATTCTCCAAAAATCTAAAAACGCATGACTAATGACACTAGGCCCGACGTAACCCTCGAAGACCAAGAGACAATTCTAGAACTCTTATGCGCGTAAGTTGAAAATGTCCCTAGGGAACATACCTAACTTAGGTAGTCGAATATTGCCTCGATACGCCATAGCTCTTCCCGACTGCCCTTCGTCTCATTTTCATTGATCATTTTACTCGTATTCCACGCTGAAGCATTTCCGTCTAGTTTGCTTGCGCCTTTAGGTCAATACCGGTCAACTCACGTCCATGTATCGAAAGGTAAACGCGATAGGAGGCGGAAGCGCAAGGTGTCGGGTACAAGTCCCAATGGTCTACCGCCTCCTCCAGTCCCGGAAATCCAGTCGCACATAGATGTTGGTCTAGCAGCTGTCACGCGCTCGCTGCAGAAAGCAGCCTCTGAAGGTTGGGAGGTGGAGTCCAACCCGGAACGCGAGCTTCCAAGTGCAGCGCCACCTGCTCCGCCTTACGCGGCCATCTTCGTAGCTCGATCCGGACAGCCAAGTGCTCTCAATAGCCATCTTCCTCAGATGATAGCTGTTGCGTCAACATCGCATCCTTCACAGCCACCCATAAGACTTGTTGGGCTATCCAAGTCGTACGGAGACCGTCTGTCGGAGTCCTTAGGCATACCTCGCGTTTCGTGCATTGGACTGAGGCAAAATGCACTGAATTCCAAGGCATTAGTCGAGTTTACGCGACAGCATGTTCCGGCTATTGAAATCAAGTGGTTGGACGAGGCGAGGCGGGCAGAGTACTTGGAGAAGAACATAAAGGAAATCAAGACATTCGTAGGTAGCAAGCGAGTCAAACCACACGCTACATAGCTTATGGCATCATATAATTAGGTATGTTGACTAATAGTCACCCTTCTCGATATTGAGAGGGGCCTTTATACATGATAGACCCATCGTATCGTGTTGAAAAGGTTGTATTATAGCACACTGTCTTGGTCTCTATATTCCAAGCCGAAGCAAAGAGCATGCTCGAACTTACATCATTTTCTATCGAGGCAGCCTCCTATCCACCTATACCCGATGCTGTAAAGAAACATGCTTGGCTAGCTCCTACCTACCTAGTCTTTATATGTAGGTATTAACTGTCTGTAAGTGGGCACTTGCATCGGTACCTAGGTTGAGTGCCAACTCACCGTCACTTGTCATCTGCTTATCCAGTTCCATCTGCAAACTGAAGGATATTTCAACAGTAGCTGGCATGAGCCTTCGGCAGACTTGAACGCGGGGGATAGTAAAGTGAATGCAGGTGGGTAATATCTCTTTACCTTATGTACCTCATGTAGGTACATTTTATTACCCATCCATCGTGACTACCCGCCTGCCTAGGTACTTTGCTCTCCCAAACGACTTCGTATACCCATGTTAATCGGAAGGCACGCATGTTTCCTTCCAGCAAATTAACTAGATGTGTAGCATACCGTACGCGTGTTCAAGGCAACCACGCTGCAATAAGGGTTTCTACCCTGGAAAATACGTTTGAGGAAGACGTAGGTGGGCAATCCAAATCTAACTCAACACTATTTCAAACGCAGACGCTCTCTCCTCTTCATTAGATCACCATCTACCGACACCTATTCATCCTGGACGTATCCCTTCAACTCACCTACCCTTTGCATGCGTTCAGAAATTTCTAGGTGGATATTCAAGCTCTATTCCCACATCTTCCTACTTTTCCCATACATTAGCACGATCTCATAGCATAGACAGGCTTGACAACAGTAAATCTTAGGTACTAAGCCTCGACGTCGCCAAGATGATCGGAAGAGGAAGTATCGAGGATGCCAAGGCCATGCAGGCCAGCTTCACCCGAGCCAAAGGCTCCAAGCCCCGACCCGGAAACGCCACCCGCGAGAGGATTACCAGAGCAGGACACCCTCCCGTGCCCCGTCCTCTTACGACATGGTCCAGTCCGGGTAACGCTCCCGTCTATAATCGATCCCAGAACGCGCCTACTCCGCCTATGCCTGCTGCACCTGTGAGCTCCGGAGCGAACACTTTGCGTCCTGTAGCCTCCTCAACTCTGTATGCTAACGCATACCCCGACACGAATGGCTATCAACAGGTGAAGCCTCGAGATCCGCCCGCACCTTCCAACGCTCAATCGTCTGGATGCCGTGATGTGGCGACCGTCAAGCCGGTGGAGCGAATCTTGCCGCCGCAGAGTGTCGCAGCACCTCAGAACAGGGCCATGAACCAAGGCCAAGGCAACTCCAGTACGCAGATGCATGTTTCTCCCCCGGACTCCGCTGCCTCGGTTCAAAGGCCTCATGGACCGCAGAGCTTTAACCAGCCGCTTCAAGGGTACCTAGGACAAGCCGTGTCCAATCCCACCAACGGCAATGGCGCCACGACCGCGCCTAGCTCGGCCAACTACTCTCACCAGCCTGGTCTCTTCGACGACGATGTTTCGATGGCCGACTCAGATGCCCCGAGCGGCTACAAAAGCCTTGGCTCGAAAGGCCTCGAGGCCTCGCGGTGGTACAACGACGGCGCAGACAACGAAGGTCACGCGTTTATTTCTGAAGAGCCCTCCGGACCGCCTCCCGAGAGGCGCACATCCCGCATCCCTACGGGCCCTATGGTTATCAATGGATTGGTAAAGGGTTATGGCCTGGGCGATTCTCGGTGGGCGCCGTAGGTTAGGAGACGGCACGAACGTGGGCGATCACGTCCAACGGAACTCAGGCTACTCTCGGAAACAACCTGCATTGCCTCTACTTTCTGGTCTGTCGGTAAGTACGATTTCGTTTTACGTATATGACCGCAGGAACTTGGCTAATTTATGCTGCTATCTAGCCTTGAAGGGTGAAGTCGTGGGTGGATAGTATTACCGACTACGTCTTCCACGTTCAAGTCCACGCGTTACTGCAGACTTCCTCTCGTCGTTAATTGCCATTCTCACGCTATTGTTACTACGAAACCCGAGTCACATCCACAACACAATCCTCTTTCCCCGATAATAATGATATTGGACTGTCCCAGATGTCCCAACCTGCAGAGAATGCATAGGATTGGGACGGACACGCCCGGAAGTGACGGACGGCTCGCAATCGCGGCGGCCGTCTTTTATTCAGCAACGGTTTCTTCCATTATCAGGGTTTTTACTCAGCCTTTACTACTGGCAGGCATAATCTAGAGTAGATCAAGTCGGTGGTAGGGACGGAGATACTCCAATGGACAAGCATGAGAGTTAAGCCACCCTTCCATTCTCCTGCCTTCTTTTCTTTTCTTTCTGTTCTTGTCCTTCATCCTCTCCATTCCCCATTATCGTGTGATTACACAGTTCAAGGGTGGTAGGGTGGGCGGCTGCGTAATCTGGACGATGCTTTACTTGCCTATGGGCACTGATATGGTGAATGGGGACGGGGACGTTGCGAATGAGTTACGCCTACGTACCTAGACGACGACCGGCTCGATCTCGTTGTACTTATATGTAGGGACATGATAACAAGTCATAAAACACCAAGGGAATTCCTTCTTGCAAACGTGATTGTGATATTTGATTCTCAGTCGTGGTGTCTGCTACTGACCACGTGCACTACTGACCACGTGCAATACCAAGCACGATTGATATGACCAGTTTGAAGCCCAATATGTAGAAGCCCAACACAGCATTGCGATACGGTCATTTTCATATCAATTCTCAACACCACAATCGCTCTCGTAATCTAAGCCCCTCTTTCTATTTATTACCCCCATCTACCTACCTATCTCCCTACCTACCTATGCGCCGCACCCAAGCTCTTCTCCACAATCTTCACGCCCTCCCTAACCTGCGGACAGTAATGCCGCCTCAGCAACTCACCCTCCCACACCGTCGCGGCGAACGGATTGCTCCCCTCGACGCTCGCGCTCAGCGCGTTGAACCGGCCGTCGCCCTTCCGCTCCTCCGTGTTCCACAGCGCCGCGATCCTGCGCCCGTGCGTGCCGGCGACATCCGCCAGCAGCGCCAGCAGCGCGCGCGCCGACTTCTCGGGCACGTGCAGCGACGCCGTGGCCAGCTGCTTGGCGAAGGCGGCGAGACGGAGCGGGGGGACGGAGCGGATGTTCCAGTGCGGCAGGAGGATGGCGGTCAGGCAGCGGATCAGGAGGACCGTGGTGGTTTGGAGGTTGACTTTGTTCTTGGAGGTTGGGGGCCTAGTGAAGGATGAGGTGGAGGGGTGGTCTGGGTCGGGCAGGTGCAGGGAGCGCGCGCCTAGCTCGAGGTCCGGGTGCAGGGAGAGCGGGAGGAGCGTCTGGTAGAGGTGCGTGGTGAAGAAGGAGAGGTCGAGGTGCAGGTCGGCTCGCGCGTTGTGGGCGTCCTGGCCCGCGAGCAGCGCGAAGGCCGTCGTCGTGCAGAGGAGGGCCTCGCGCGAGGTGTTGCGGGAGGACGATTCTTCGTCCGCGTCTTCCTCCTCCTCTTCATCTTCCTTTTGTTCCTCGTCGCCGTTCTCTGCCGCGTCGCTGTGGCGGATCAGGTCCTTCAGGGCTTCCAGCAGATCGCCGAAGAAGTCCTGGTTGATCAGGTGCGAGTACTTGGCCAGGCCCTCGAGCACGGCGCCCATGAGGTGCGGCACCCGCTGCTTGAGGACGCGGAAGTAGGTGCCGAAGACGAGCTTCAGCGTCTCGCCCTCCATGCGGTCGCGCTCCTCGTGGCTGACGAGCGCGTCCGCCGTCGCCATGTCCTTCTGCAGCGCCTTTTGTTCCTTGATGTGCTTCCGCTCCTTCTTGGTGCGGAATTCGCGCTTCGACTTCTTGGTCGCGGCGGCGTCGTCTTTCGCGCGCTCGACCGAGTCCTTGGAGGCCGAGCCCGAGAAGTGGGTTAGCAGGCGCAAATGCAGGAACAAGTTGATGACGCCCTCGTCCACGTCGTATTCTTTGGCCCGCATCATTTTGGAGAGGAGCGAGACTGCTTCGAAAGCCGGACGGCCTTCTTCGTCCTCCTGGAATAAAGTCTCAAGGGCCTGGATACATTTGTTCCAGTCGTCGTCCACGCGCCGAGTGCTGAGTTTGCCGATCAGGATCTTCGTAAGGTCGACCCGGAAGTTGAAATGGGGTACGGCGTTCAGGAGATTGCAGGCACACATGATAGCAACGCTCGCAATGCTTTGATCCCCGCCTCCGCGGTGCCGTCCCGCCTTCGCATACCGCGCGAGATCCTTCACGTAGGCTTGGTAGCCCGAGACGAGAGATTGTTCGTAGGTTCGCGTCCTCCTCACATCCTTGGAAAGCTTCTCTTCCGGCCCATCCTCCACTGCGGGTCGTATTCGGTATCCTGGAATGACGTCCTTGTATACGGCCAATTGCGTCGCCAGGGTCAACTTTTGGATAGTAGGGATCCTAGATTGTCCAATCTTGGCCAATGCCTTGAAGGCGCCGACATTTTCCTCGGGGGTCTCGTTGAGCAGCAGAGCTATTTTTGCCAGTTCTTCTTTAGCTTCTAAGATCTGCTCATGTTCGGGAACCTCAGGTTTCGTCTCAGCTCTCTTCTTCTGAACCTCCTCAATATCAGACCCATCCTCAGCACCTTCCAACCAGTCGTCATCACTTTCATCTGAACGTAGATCATCTGCCGGTGCGGAGAACTGCTGCACACGTCCATTGGGAAGTTTCAGGGGCAGTCGAGTGTTCTCCTTTTCCTTTTTCTTCCCCTTCCGCGCTCTCGCCTCATAGTCTTGCTCCAGGTCCCAGTTCGCCGCATTCACCAAGAACGACTTCTGGACTTTAGACTTGGACTTTCGCGGTGCGCCCTCATCGTCCGACTGCGGCGGAGTGAGCTTCCTCTTCTTCGCTGGTCTTGAGGCCATGGTTGCGTGTAAATGTCGATTCATAAAGGATGAGATAGCTCAAGACTGAGATTCGCAGGTGAAGAAATCCATTCATAAAATTTCGAGGACCCTTGCTGCATTACCCCACTACAAGCTCAGTCTACCAATGGTATGCACTAAGCGGAAAGATTCCGTGGTCCCCGGTACGAGGGTACTCGGGTACCCTTTCTTACCGCCAAAATTTCCAGACGGCAGAATTATTTCATTATCCATGAAAAATCAAAGTAAATCAATTCGAACCCCACCTTCTGCTTAGCTATCGCGAATATTCGAGCTGATAGAGCTATAACTGCACGAGACAATAGCCCACAGCCATAATGCGACCCTTAACAGAACCAGAAACGAAGGTTCTCTTCGAGAAGCTGGCAAACTACACCGGTAACTCGTTAAAGAACCTAATCGCGCCTCTCGACGACTCGCCCAACGCCGACCGATACGTCTTTCGCCTGAATCGCGACAGAGTATACTACGTGCTGCTATCCGTCGCAAATCTCGCCACATCAATCGCAAGGGACAGTCTCGCATCGCTAGGAATCTGTCTAGGTAGGCTTCTACAGTCTTCTCTCCCAACCTCCTCTCTTGCACCTATCTCTTGCACCTATGTTCCCCATATATCTATGCCGAGCTTAACTGTCAACTAATACGAGAACACACGACAAACAGGCAAGTTCACCAAGTCGGGCAAGTTCCGACTACACATCACGGCGCTGCCTATCCTAGCCGAGCACGCGCGCTACAAGATCTGGATCAAGCCCAACGGCGAGATGCCCTTCCTCTACGGCGGCAACGTCGTCAAGGCCCACGTCGGCCGCTGGTCCGACGACTGCCCCAGCCACCAGGGGATTGTGGTGTACAGCATGTCCGACACCCCGCTCGGCTTCGGCGTCACCGCGCGCAGCACCGCCGAGGCCAGGAGGCTGGATCCGACCGGTATCGTGTGCTTCCGACAGGCCGACTGCGGGGAGTATCTTAGAGACGAGGATACGTTGTTTGCGGGTTGAAAAAAAAAAAAAAAAAAGAGTTTGCCATATGGTAGACTGGGTTGAGATATAGAAATCAAAAAGCAAAAAGTGTCGAAGAGAGAGGGATCAGGAACTTTCGCGACTAAGGAGCAAAAATCCCGGAGTTTGGAATTTGCATTGGCGGCGTTTTGAGGTCATCTATGGGTACCTACTTCATAAATATGGCTTTTTGTCCCTTCTACGAGGATATAAATAATACCCTAGCATCTGTTCATGATCTACTTTTTTGTCTACATTTAATGTAACCCGCCAGGTCTTCTTCAGATCCCTCAACCGGTAACGCCATCTACCTAATGCTAACGAATAAAGAATTCTATAAACTGATGTCGTTCTCGTAAGCAGCGGTGCCCCCGCCGTTCTCGCCCGCCATCCCTAGCACGGGCGTCACGGGCCGACTCTCTTTTACTAGCAGACTGACGTTCTCCCGGTCGGCGACGTACTCGCTGTCGGCGTAGCCCAGCAGCGTCTCGATCTCCCTGCTACGGTGCCCCTTGATCCGCACGATCTCGGGCGTGCCGTAGTTGACCAGCGCGCGCCCTACTTCCACGCCCGGGCCCTCCCAGAGCTTTCCATCCGCGCCAGGTTCCAATGTCCTCTCCACGACGACCAGACGGACGGATTCCTGCTGCGCGAAGTTGCCTTCGACATCGAGGACGCCGACGGGCAAGAGGCCGGCCTTGCCTACGAGCGCCCGGTGCGCGCCGGCGTCGATGTATATCGTGCCGTGCGGGGCCAGGCCATGCAGGATCCAGAAGTAACGGTCCCTGATGGGCTGGGGGAGGGGAAGGAACCGGGTATGCAGAGGGGGTCTCTCTGCCGCGTCGAGGGATAGCGACGCTGTGGATCGAGATAGCGGGTCTTCTGCTTCGCTATCGCCTACCGGCGCGTGTTGTGACGAGTTGTGCTTTTTCCGAGCTTGGAGGTACCGCACGATCTTGACGATGTTTCCGGGCGAGGAAGATCGTGTGATAACTGTAGTGACACCTGCGGATGTTGCAAGCCTAGCGGCAACAATCTTAGTACCCATGCCTCCTGTCCCTAGTGAGGATCCTGCGCTGGATACTATTATCTCATCAGCAATGCTATACTTTTGAATTCCGTAATCAATATCTTACCATCTGCACGGATGGCGTTAATATCCTCGACCTCCTCAATGGGTTGAGCGTCAGGATGCGCTCGCGGGTTCTTGTCGTATAAACAGTCGACATCCGTCATTAGAAATAAGAAATTGGCATGTGCCATGGCTGCAATAATAGCCGAAAGCGTATCATTGTCACCAAATTTGATCTCGGCAACAGCTAGGGTGTCGTTCTCGTTCACAATTGGTATGACCCCCATTTCTAGAAGCTCTAAAATAGTGTTCTGAGCATTTCGATATCTCGTCCGCTGTGTAACACGGCATGTTAGCCTGGACTACTCCAACGATGAAGCTAGTCACTTACATCGGCGATGTCGTTTCTCGTTAGGAGTATCTGAGAGATAGGTTGACGAAGGTGTTCGAATAGGCTATCCCATAGACTTATTAGGCGGCATTGGCCAATTGCCGCGAGCGCCTGCAGCTTGGATAGATGCTTTGGTCTCTTCTCGACGTCCATACGCCGGAGACCAACGCCAATGGCGCCGGAGGACACGATGATGACCTTGTGTCCATCTTTACGCAATCGTACCGCCGTCTCGACAATAAGAGTCAAAATTGATAAGAGCGGCTCATGAGTTTTCTCATCGACGATGGAACTCGTTCCTACGCGTATATATTAGCTTATTGTTCACTTATTGCTCTTTTATGAATTATATAAAACTTCGGTATGAGTTATCGGCTTACCTAGTTTAATAACCACGATGAGCGGCTTATGGGCCTTCATAGCTGCGACAACTCAACATTAGCGATCAATTCTCCGCGAAAATGAATGTTCGGACATAAACTATAAGAGATCAGCTGCCTCATAAGAGAGAATCAAAATCACATACAGGGCGTTGGGTCTTCTGGGTCTGCCATCTCTCGTAGGGCGTGTGTATACAGGGGTTCCCAGGGGAACAATTGCATATAGTGGAGCACAAAAGGTACGATTTATACACGTCTTGAGTGCAGCATGACTGGTCAAATTCCACATATTCCGTATAATGCAAGGCTTTTACAATGTATATAGTACCTAGTGTTGGAAATCGCAAACGGCACGTCTTCCCATTGGACTGTCCGGTCTAACCCCGGCCGAGATCGGAATTTTAGAAAAGCCTACTATCTAACTCGGGCGTTCCGCAACGGCCCGTAACGGTTGGCAGATTGAACGACCACCGCCCGCGCCCGCGTCAGAACCCGGCCCTTTCAAGCAAGATACTGCTCTAACCCGACGAGTCCTACCGTCTAACCCACCCGCGATGTCATCAGATCCCCGAACACCCGAGGCGTCAGCGTCAGCGCCAACGTCAACGCCAACACCGACAGATCCCTCCTCATCGTCCCCCGCTCCCACATCCACACCCACCGCCCTTCCGCGCATCATCGAGAATGACCCGCAGCGAACAGGCTTCGATCCGCAGACGGCCTGGTGGATCAACTACTTCAAGATCCTGACGGGCGGGATAACCAACGAAGGCGCCTTCCACTACCGCGAACAACGCTACCGGACCAACGAATCCCGGGACTGCGCGCGCTGCGAGCAGTACCGGGACTGGGCGTTCGCGCACTCGCCGACGGTGCGGTTCCTGCGCGAAAAAGTCGGGGACCTGAACGGCGTTTTGGATAGAGACAACGTGGTGTGCAGGAGGTGCCCGGCGCGGCTGACGGAGGACGGCCAGGTGCACCGGGCCAGCGGCGGGTTCAGCCCCGGGCACGGCATCCTGATCTGCGCGAACGAGGTACGGAATCGCAACCACCTCGAGGATACGCTGGCGCACGAGATGGTCCATGCGTGGGACCATTTGCGGTGGAAGGTCGATTGGATGGGCGATAAGGATTTGAAGCACGCGGCTTGCACGGAGGTAAGGTTTCTCCCTATGGGAGGGTTTTATGTGAAGCGTCTGCGAGCGAGGATGGAAAGCTTACCAGGTGTATAGATACGAGCGGCGATGCTGAGCGGCGAGTGCAGATGGGCGAGAGAGGCATGGACGAGAGGGAACTGGACGCTGACACAACAGTTTCAAAACTGCGTACGGAAGCGAGCGGTCCAGTCCGTCCTGGCGCGGCCACGGTGTAAGGACGACGTACAAGCCGTCAAGGTGGTGAACCAGGTGTGGGACTCGTGTTTCCCGGATACCCGGCCGTTCGATGAAGTTTACAGGTGAATTGGAGAATTGAGCTCTCTAACGAAAATGAGCGCTGTATTAGCATATCCTGTACAACCAAACAGCCATGACTATATTATGCCACTTCATGATTTTTAGAACTTGAATTCGTACGATGATAATGATGTGTACGAAGTGCGTGCTACTTGAAAGATGGTACGCCACAATTTCCGACTCCACGTTTTGATGCAGAATTCCCCCAAGCCTAAGATTTGCCGATGAACCAGACGCCTGCTGTTCCCTTTCTCTCCCACGCTCTCTCCCTCTTTAAGTATATAAGTAAAGCAATCCCATTAATCCGTCGTTATCCCGTTGTTAGTACGATCTCTCCCTGTTTGACGCTCGCTCGCCCTTGATGCAGTGCTTGACGATCCACGGGTGCGTTTGGACCTGTTCTAAGGGTATCCTCTTATCAGGGTCGAGAACCAGCAGCTTCATATCAAGTTAGCTAAAGAACAAAACCAGAATTTGGATGATGAGGAAGCTTACTCTCTTGATAAGGTCCCTCGCTTCGGGGCTGACGAAGGACGGAATAGTCATATCCGCCTTCGCGATCCTTCTCTGCGTCATGACGGGCGTATCCTCAAAAGGTGCCTCGCCTACCAGGAACTCGTAGGTCAAAACCCCTAAACTCCATAGATCAACCTTCTCGTTATAGTAGTTATCCGAGCTGCCGGGCTTGATCATCTCCGGCGGTAGGTAGTCCAGAGTACCGCACATGGTCTGGCGCCTGCTGTTGGGGGCGTGGACGCTCCAGCCGAAGTCGGAGATTTTGATCTCGCCGTGGATGCCGACGAGGATGTTCTCGGGCTTGATATCGCGGTGGATAACATGCTTGCGGTGCAGGTAGCGCAGGGCGCTGGCCATCTGGGCGATATATTGCGAGGCCTTCCACTCGGGGAAGCGGTTCTCGCGGCGCAGGTGCTTATAGAGCTCGCCCTTGCCGGCGAACTCGAGGATTAGGAAGACGCGCTTGCTGTCGTGGAAGTGCCCGAACAGCTGCAGGATGTTGGGGTGCCGTAGATTACTCTGGATCTCGATCTCGCGGCGCACCTGCTTCTCCACCCGCCCTTGCTGCAGCTCGCTCTTGTGCAGCACCTTGAGCGCGCAGATGAACCCGCTCGTCCGCTCCCGCGCCAGGTACACCCGCCCGAACTTGCCCTTGCCCAGCGGCCGTCCGATCTCGAACATGCCCAGGTGGAACTGCTTTGGCATTGAGGGTTGCTCGATCAAAGTCACCGACTTTCTCTCCACCTCTACTACTTCGCCGGATGACCGAGACGACGCCGGGCCCGGGAGGGGCTTCCTCGTCGGCGAGGGGGGCTGAGCGCCCTTGCGTTGTGCGGCCTGGGAGGGGAGAGTGACAGAGGTGACGGTGTTTACGCTCTGTGTTTGTAAGGCGACCTTGAAGAGGTTTGGCCGGCTTTGCTTATGAGCTATCTGTGATGTTGTGGCGATGACCTGCGGATGCAATTAGCTGCCCACCCACGGCTGTAGCGGCTGCAATATGAGCATGGCGGTGTCAGACGAACCTTGGACTTTGTGTGTTCGTTCTCATCATTGACGGACATACGCTCGAAACGAGC
Organism: Hypoxylon sp. FL1150; assembly: GCA_022495205.1. NCBI lineage: Eukaryota > Fungi > Ascomycota > Sordariomycetes > Xylariales > Hypoxylaceae > Hypoxylon > Hypoxylon sp. FL1150. The sequence goes on from MU376166.1 coordinate 73,008, forward strand.
CTCCAGTGTTCTAGTCGCCATGATTGCACAACTGTATCTGTACGACTTCCCGATCGATGCTCCTCGTCGTCAGTTGGGTATCGAAGTAATGTTGTTGTCGATTTGGTAGGGAGAAGGTGTGGAGGAGAACTATTTGATAGCTCCGGTAAGGTGTTAGTGTTGTTTTCGAGCGGTGTGTGGGTTGTTGCCCAGCAACCGTCTGTTCTCCACCACCTCCTTTCTAACCAGAATAGCGTCACTGGAAATGGGCCACTTCATTACCTGGGCATTACCAAATACCTACCTGACAGGTTTCAACGATACATCTAATAGCAACGAAAGCCGATATAAAGTTTAAAAAGATCGATATGAAGCATTTTAGTGCCTTAGCTACCTAGGTACTCTATTGTTATTTTTAAGGATTTTTAGTGGGTAGATCAGGTGCGTTACTTAGGATAGAATTGCTAGGTTAGCCTAATTAATTTTATGCTAAGTAAGCAATAGCCCAGCTATATCCAAGTCGTTATTTAGTATTCCGTATAATAAAATAAGAAAATATCATGATATTAATCATAGCTTCTTATATTCCCAGCTTCTTAGCTCTGCATAGAATTTATAGCTTTGAAGTGGCTGAGTCGCGGTTGTTCGAAATTAATATATCTTATCTATCCCTACCTACCTATCTTGCGCGATGGTTTAGCGGGTACCTAGTTTAGCGCAACACCGGCGCTTCAAAAGACCAAGGCGCAGGCACCTGGAAATCCACTTCTTCCTCCCCCTACTCTCATCAGCCAATTCGAATCATGCCCTAGTGTTCAGGAGACGCAAGTCCTTTCAAGTTGGCGCGCAGAGACAATTGCACGAATCCTTTTAAGCGCTGTTTCGGCAACAAATTTAACCTAAAAGGGTAAGTGGGGTGTTACTCCTAGCTTTTTTGGCCAATCAGATATAACAGATCATTGAGTTATAGAATCAGATCCATCTTTTCTTCTAATCGTAAATTCGAATAGTAAAGCCGCAAGAACAATTGTAATAATAAATTATATATAGCGAATTATTAAAGTTATAATTAATATGTCAAATTTTTTCGAGTTTTTTCTGTTGGAAATTGGTTGAAATCCCTAAACCCTCCTAATATGCTAGAAGTTCTATTGAATGTGATTGGCTAGCCCGTGCAAGACTCGCCCCCACTAATTACCCTTTTAATTTTTGTTGCCGAAACAGGATGGTATGGTGTCTTGCAAACATAGGATTTTCTTGATCCGCTTGAGAAAGTTCCTGCATCTTTTCATTGTAAGATACATACATCTATCTATTGGTCCTACTATCGACAACACCATTTACTTCTGATGCGCTAGATAATATCGCGAGGCATTTCCCGGTCTTCGTGAAGCATCAAGACAGCAAAGGTATCACTCATACAACTGAAACAGTCCTCATCAAGAATCTAGACAGATCTACATAGAGGTGGGTAGGTCGATCTTTATACGGTATACGTGTAGCTGAGCACGAGAAGGATGCGCCCACTGGGCTGAGTATAGACCCATTATTGGTCCTAGATCCTAACATCATCCTATTGTAAAAATTTGATGTCGTCCATAGCCACCGAAGCCGGCAAGGGAGTAGTTTGCCTTACGACGCTTCAAATATAGGTAGGCACCCTACATAAGGATGCTAAAGACACTCGCCGCTCGCAAATACTGGTCTGGTTGCCTTTACGTGATGTCTCAATTTCCCCAATATCCATACTAGCGTATATCTCAAGACATAGTTCAGATGGGAAGTTCAACCGCCAGAACGGCCAACTGGTGGGCCGTCGCCCATACCTTCGCCATACTAGGCCAACTCAGTCTATGCGCCGCCGGCATCGTGACTTTCGTCTTTTCTCGACCCAACCGAGAGGATGACCAAGTTCCATCCGATGACGAGTTTTGGGACGACGTCTCCCGCCACTCGACTCTATCTTCTGTCTCTGGAGCGGTGGTGAGTCACAAACTCGCAAAGCCTATCGGCCTGGAATATGAATCTCACTGAATGTATAGGGCGCCTTCACGCTAGTCGTCAACATAATCATGTTCATCGTCCTCCTTAAGGCATACAGAACTAGCCAGGCGCGGCGGCTCGACAGCCAGAAACATGTGTTCAAGAAGGCGGTCATAGTCACGTCCGTGATCCAATCGCTTATTTTCCTTGCCGACATCGCTATTGCTGTGAATACTGGACTGGCCGGCCTAAATATAGTGTGTGGTGTAGCCTCAATCGGCAGGTGAGTATTTGTTCCTCGTATCCATCTCTCTCTGTGTATCATAGACTGACTTGACGCTTCTGTAGTATGTTTACTCTCGCCACAATCGTTGAAGATAACCTGAAGTTGCGGGGGTTATCTAGAGAACAGAAAAAGCATCAATATGTGATAAGCTTGACTCAGGTCAGCAGCAGAGAAGACGCAATAACGGCTCCTGAAGCGCCTCCTTCATATGAAGCAGCTGTCAGACCTCCGAAACGAGGAAATGAGGTGTAATTGTCCACTATCTTCAGAAATATAGAGCGCTGAATTACGATTTACTTGAGTTTCAATCTACGCATTGCCATGTTTAATGTGACCATATCCGTACCGCTACCTTTTCAGCAGTTGCTCGACTTATCACATAGTTCATTCATACGATTGAGTTATCCTGACTTTCATCAGAAAACTCTGACCAGAGATGCGCCGTACGCGAAAAGCCAAATTGGTTCAGTCTAGCATATTACAAATGCTCAGGGGAAGCGTAATTGAGTATCACTAGGCTCCCAGATGACTGATTCTAATTCCTTTCTATTACCCTAATGAAGAAACGGAAACATTAACGTACTGATCGAATCGTAATGATCGCACTGAACTACAGTATAAGTTAGGTACTCATCTGTTCACACCGGACCAGATATACATAGTTACGTCATAGTTACCCCTAAGTAAGTGCTTAGGTATGTATTTAAGCCATATTTCGATAGTCATGTCAAGATGCAGCCAAGACTTTTCAAGACCCACTGAGTATAGTGGTTTGGGTTTGACTGACTGCAATTGAGCTTCAACTTTTTCTTTTTTTTTTCCCGGACCAGACCTTAAGCAAAAGCCTTCAGCCGCGAAGTTCGAAGCCTGACGTCAGCCACGACTACTCCTCTCCGGGAAAAGCAAAGAAGAGCGTCGCAATTATGGACTCCGAATCAATCAAGGCGAAGGTCATCCAGGAGGTCAAGACCCAGTATGCGGTAGAGAACGCGAGGCAGTTGATCGAGGTGCGTACCTAGCAGTGTAGTTGGGGAATGCAATGATACTGATATTGCTTTGCGCCGTACAGAAAGTCAATGAGCATTGCTTCGAGAAGTGCGTACCAAAACCGGGCTCCTCGTTGTCGAACAGCGAACAGACGTGCTTCACCCAATGCATGGAGAAGTACATGTCGGCGTGGAACCAGGTCAGCACGACGTATATCGGCCGGTTACAGCGCCAGCAGTAAGAGCAGGATCCTCCAATTAGGTCAGGGACTGCATTCAGAAGCCCTTTAAAGAGGGGTCCTATACATCATCATCATGTCCGCCCCTAGTCGGTGTATGATTAGAGACGTCGTTACGAACCGGCAACGAGAAAAGACAAAGGGAACGAGGGAATCCCTACATGTGTTGGAATCCTCGGAAGGGTTTTTAAAAGGGAGCAATAGAGTGTACATAATTTGAATGGGCTTCAGCGCTAAGACGGTGGCGTCTAGCCTTGCTGGTCGGTATGGGTATATAAATTCCGCTTATGACTTCTCCGCCTTCTTCTTGGCCTCCTCGGCTTCCCGCTTGCGTGCTAGATATCTTTCGCGCGCGCTCGAGACGTCCGACTCGGTCTTGCGGCTCTTCGACGCGCGTTCTACCTTCTGCTTCTCTTCCTCCTCTTCTTCCATCGACCTCTTCAGAGACTGTTCTAATTGCGCCTCGAGCATGCGCGTCTGCCGTTCACGCATCGCCTGCTTACCGCCGGCGCCGACGAATCCTCGTGACTTGTCCTGGTTCTCTCTGCGATCCAGTCCTCTACCAGCCTGATTCCGTGGTTCTTGTTTCTTCACTGCGTTCAAATTTAGACCACCCTTTAGTAGTTCGCGCTTGTCCACCACCTGCCCGTCTTCGTTAATAGCGATGGTGCCGCCCTTCTGGTTGATCTCCCTCGCCACATCCACATCGGTCCTGGGTTTCTCCTCCTGCGACTCTTCCCCCTTAGGCCCGGCCTTTGCGCGTTCCTCCGCCGCCCTGAGGACCTCGGCGTGCCGCTGATCGCCCCTCTCCAGCAGATCCTTGTAGAAGGCCGTCATGCCGCCTCCCTTATTCTTCTTGGCCTCTTCTTCCTCGCGCCTGCGCTCTTCTTCTTCTATGCGCCGGTTCTCCTCCTGCTGCTTCTTATACGCCTCCGTGACGAACTTCTCCTTGTCTGCGTACTCCTCCCCCTCTTCCTCGCGCTCCCGCGCGATCTTCTTCTCCTCGGCGATTAGCGCGTCGCGCTTCCGCACCGCCGCCGACGCCAGCAGGTTTTTCATGTACTTGGGCCGCCGCTCGACGTCCTCCCGCGTCGCCTTCTTCTCGGGCTTCAGCGAGTCGTACACCGCATCGTAGTCGTAGATTAAAGGGTCCAGCTCCTCGGCCGCCTCTTGGTGCTTGCGTGACTCTAGCGAGCTCGATAGGTCCCCGTACATGGAAATCTGTGGTGGTTTCTTCTTCCCCTTGCTGCTCGGCGGCTGCTGCTGTAGTGCATTTTTGGAATTGGGCGCGGGTTTCTCATTTGAAGGTATTGTCGTCGTGGAGTCGTCGTCGAGCTCTAATATCTCGGTGGCTTGGGGTCCGGCGCTGGAGCCGTTCGCTTCGTCGTCGGAGTCGTCGCCGAACATGGGTTTTCGCTTGGGGGGAGCGGGTTTGGAGGACCCCGGCTTCTTGGTCAGATTGAGACCGAATGATAAACCTGGCTTGCTCATTTTTGTTACGCGACGCTTCCAATACGGGTTTTCATAAAGAAGGAAGTTTTGTAAAGAGAAAGAAGGAAAAGTATAGCCAAAACGGTCGGTAATCCAAGCTGTCTCTGCAGTAAAGGTGGCGTAGATCCACTGCAATTACCTAGGTTAGGTATCTCCCTAGCTGAAGTACGGGTAAGCTAAGGCACCTAGGTTAAGCCGAACCAAAATAGCTGACGCCCATGGCTCGGTTAGATAAGATTAAGCTCGAGCCTGTATACCTCTACTTGACGTAGGACCTGAGCATTGTGTGCTTCTTTCACAGATCGTAGCTTTTAATTCAAGATTCAATCGTTTGAGGTGCAACTATTATAAGACCTACCTAGGGTATACTACGCACCGTATGACGTATGAGGCAGTGCCTACCTTACCTTTTGGTTCTGCATGTTAGGTACATACTTGCATACGTAGAAAAAGCGATATATGATGGGAAGTAAAACAGCTTCAACCCCCACCCAATACCAGAGACAACCCAATGACACTTAGATGTCTTGACTATCGTCACACTCGTCGCTTAAACACTCTTCGTCGTCTATTATATTCTCATCGGGATATATAACGATTCTCGCTATGGTATCATCAGAGACCTACCGGGCCATCCAAGAATGGATTGGCCAGCAGTTGGACTATGAGGCTTCCCACTTAACTCCTGCGCCGTTGACGGAAACGCAGCGGAAGTTGTTGGACAAACTCGAGCAGGCTTTACCGCTGGCGACACCACCTCCGCCCGAGCCAGATCTAAGTGACACCACCAACTGGATTGGCCTGCTAATGGGTATGTTCGACTACTTAAATGATAAGTATTTGACTTCGACTCATTGACTCCTTCATAGAGTATAGAGCTTCTCGTCAACGAGGAGCTAACAACGCTGCCGGAATCGACTTCGAGGAAAAGCCGGGTCCGGTCGTAGCGAATGTTCAAAGATGGTACTGTCAGGTCCAAATTGACGAGCATCCCGTGGCCTTCCCTCACCCGGGGAACGGAACGATACCTTGCTTTGCGCGCAAGAAGGACGCTAAGAGATACGCAGCCAAGTGCGCCGTCGAATGGCTTAGAGCAAACGGGTACATGCGACAGGGCAGTAGTAGCGTCGTCGCATCTCCCCAGGTCCAGAATCGGCCGGTGACGCCACAGCTCTCCCCGGAGCGGAAGAAACAGAAACTCTCGGCACCGTCACCTGAGCAGAGCAAGAGTCCGGCCGCCAAGTCGGACGCAATACAAGAAGCCCAGCAGCTCTGTGCGCGCCTTGGATCGCCCGATAAACCTGGATACATCCTCATCGAAAGCAGTGAGCAGCCCGGCTTCTTCAGCGGCTATCCGGTCATGGGCATATTGGGCTCGGCCATACCCAAAGGCGTCGGGCACGTGAAGGAGGTGCTGGGTAAGCGACAAGCTAAAGAGAAGATGGCAGAGGAGTTACTAGTGCACCTGCGCGGTATAGCTGCGGGACACGACGAGGCGGACCAACGATTTTTAGCGTCTCTGCTGCCTGTCAAACAGGGAGGCGGAAACAGTGACCAATCCTCTATTCACTTGCGAGGCTAGGATACCTCTCGTGACTGGCACCCGACATTGGCATTGCAAGAGATGGGACTTTGGCGATGAGTCACGAAGGCTAACTTGGTCGACACCAGGTAGGTAGATAAAGGCGACTCAGCGTCATGAATGGTTTTACTACATTATCACTATTCAATTCTGATTCGGCGCATGATTATAGTAATCACGATAACTGTTAGATCAATTCTAGCCAACTTCCACTGTGAAATGTAAATCTCCGTCCTTTTATAGCTCCCTTATGAAGCCAAATACACATCCTATCTTGCTAACGTAGCTCAGTCACTTGTTAGTGACGCAGACCTTGCGTGTGTCGACAACCACACATCACGGAATATACGATGGTAAGTATTCGGACTATGGACAGATAGCTGAGTTAGCTGACGCATGTTCGAAACGGCCTTTTCTAAAAGAAGCTTTCAAAAGTTGAAAAGCATACTTCTCTGGGCGATGCTCTACATCAACACCATTCCGTAACCCGTCCTCATTCCTTCATTCCTTACATATTCTAACTGCAAACCTGCGCCAAGCCACTCAGACAGGAGAGAAACCCCCAACTACAAGTTCCCGGAAGTCCAACTTGGCTGGTCCAGGATGCATCTCGGGAGTTACTTATTTATCATCACCGCCCTCGCCGGGCTCATGGTGTTAGGTGACCCCTTCAACGTCGACCGATGCCCCTTTTACCACCTCAGCGAGGTAACCGACGGATCGGAGGTCAAGACCCACGAACTTACATTCGTTGCCATGTGTAAGTCGCAGGGGGACGACCCCAAGTACCAAATGAGCAGCTTAAACTTCACCGAGTACGTTTTCAATCCATAGATACCTAGCATATCCAACTTGACGAAATGTGATAAGCTAACCATCTAGCCAGTTGTATCAACAACAACGGGGCGGAACTCACAGACGCCGACCAGCACGTCCCCTATCCGGGACCGTTCTCCGGATCGTGCATCGACTGCGGCATCGCCACGACGAAGACCGATGGCAGCGGCGATCACGCCTGGTCCGTCTCCTTGCGATGTCTTTGCGCCAACGAGACCATGCCGAGCGACTTGAATCATACAGAAATCACTCTCGGTACGTTTTACGTTGATTGAAATTGCCTCGCCGGCTACTATTATTGAAAGAACCCACCTCCGGCTGCTAACCCGTCGCCTTTTCTATTCTAGATGGCATCATTGACGTCCAGGATACCGGCTATATATCCTGCGGCAACAGGGACGGCAAGGATACCAACGCCGTGTCGGTCTCCATACCACCCGATCTTCTCGCCGGCATGGCCTCTACCAGCAGCTCCAGCTCCAGTACCAGCACAAGCACGACCACCAGGTCCCACAGCAAAGCAAGCACCGTAACCACCACCGTGACCGCCAAACCCGTCACCCACAGCAGCAAGTGTCCCTCGCCCAAGCACACCACAATCACCGAAACCGAAACCGAAACCGAGAAAGCCAGAGCCCCCAAAACCAAGACCAAAACCAAAACCATCACCGAGACGGAAACCGAGACGAAGACTAAAAAGAAGAAGAAGACCAAGACGGAAACCCAGACCGTCACTGCCCTCCAGAAAATCACCGAGACGGCCCTGGCCAACGTCCAGGTGACGCTGTTCACGGCGACCGTCTATACGACGCCACCGCCGTCGCTACTCATCAGCGCGTCCCTGCAGACCACTGTCAAGGCCATCTTTACAACTATTACCGTGCCCGTGGTACCCGAGGAAGTTCCGGTTGTGACGGCCCAGCCGAATGTCGTTATTGTGAATTCGGGGGTCCCGCCGCCTCTCGCTGCTGTTCCAGTGGCTGAGCCGCCCGTCTTTCCCGCGGGCACGGTTTGATTTTTTTTCATACCTAGTTTTGCTTCTGTGTACTTACGTGCGCAGGCTGAGGAGATAGCTGGTCTGGGCCCGAAGATAGAAAAGGGGGAACTAGGAAAAAAAAAAGAGGAAGAGCGGAGTAGGCGGGATGTTTTTGAGGACTCTGCACGACATAAAAATATTTCTTTTGTTTAGCTACTCGAGATATTTGGCCGATATATGGCATAGCGAAGCTTTAGCGTATGGCTATTGATATCGTTTAGTGATTAGTGGCAGCGAACATAGAAGATTGGTGATATACCCCCAATGTAGTGTATTGAAACCGATTGCACAAATACAATCCTGTGTGTTTAGGTCTCTTAGGATGTATAAGGTTACTAAAGAATAGAGTGAGTGCAGTCTAGCATAAAGTAACTAACACTTCGCTCTAGCTCCTCTGCTCCGTCGTACATATTACGCCGACGTTATCCCCCTATTCTCTCCCTTTTCCTCTCTTTCCCCCACCACGTCCACCACGCCCACCACGTCCGCCTCCCCTCCCCTTCCCCATCGGCACCCTCGCCACAACCTCCTCCGGCAACTCAGCAACCTTCTCGCCTTCGCGCCACAGCACACCCACGCCCTGCCGGCGGCCCCTTACTTCCTTAAAGTACTTCAGGGGCACAACACCATCCGCGTTCCCGTCCGTCAGCACGACGCCGTTGGCGCTGATCCACCACCTGACACCGCCGTCCCGCAGGCTGCGCTCAACGTCTACGAACACGAGGAGCTCGGCGTCGGACCGCATGCCGCTGATGACTGTCGGCTGCTTTTTCTCTCCCCTTTTCCCATCTTTATCACCATCTCCGTGCACGTTCTTGTCCTTCTTCCCTTTCTCTCCTCCCTTCTCACTACTATCTCCACCCCCATCCCCAGCACCACCATCACCATCATCATCCTGAGGCAACAGCCCCGTACCAAAATGCACATGCTGCCTCCCCATCTTCTTCAGCCCCCCCGCCTCTACGATCGCGTTCCAGAAGGCGAAGTACGTGCCGTGGACGACGACTTCGGGGATATTCCCCGCCTCGAGGGTCACCGGCGTGTGCAGGCCCTCGTCGGCGAGCGCGATGCTGTGGCCCTGGTTGGCGCGAATGAGCCAGGCGGCGGGGTCTGTGTTCACATCCGCGCTCGCAGGGTCCGAGGAAGGGTTTAAGGAAGGGTCCTTGGGCTTCAGGGCGAACCGCTGCTTCGCGTTGTCCGCGACCACGCGGCGGATCTCATCGAAGGACGGGTTGAGCGAGCGGATACGCGGCCATTGCAGCTGGTTAGCTAGTTAGATGAGTCACCTGTCTAGATCTTCGTTTCTTCTTCCGAGGCGATATATGTAGGTGGCTTGCTCATCTCGCTTTTAAACGTGTTTCAAAACCCGCACGTCATAGCTCATCCGTCATTCCTTGCTAGCAAACACCAACATTAAAGAAGAATGAAATAAGATGGAAAGGGATGGGGTACTAGGTAAATACTCACCACCTTATCCAGCGGCGCGTACCCCTCGCCGTCCAGCCCGATCCCCGCGTTCTCCGCCTGATGTCTCAGGAGCTGCGACAGCGCCCTCGAGATCTGGGATTCGCGGTCCTGGCTTCCTCCTCCGCCTCCTCTTCCCCCTTTCCCTCTTCCTCTTCCGCCCTTACCACGGTTGCCGCCTTTGCCCCTAAGAGATAGGTTTCCCAGTCTATCGGCTGATTCGACGAATTCTTCGTCTTCCATCTTTGAATTGGATTTGGGGTTGGATATGGGTTTGTTATAGATTGAGAAGTTAAATTGGCTACGACAGCTCAGCCTTTTGGTGTGCTGTAGTTGTAATTGTATTAGGCAACTGCTGCTGCTGCTGTGGAGGTGCTTGTATCTCGTCTGCTTGGGCGGTTGGAGGGGTATGAGTTTGAGCGGGCAGACAGGTAGTCTGGATCTAAATAACGAGTTACCGAACAAAGCCACGGTTTAGTGATGAGTGCAATATGTCAATCATGAGAGGAGGACGGAGAACGGAGGACGGAGATTTTGATAGAGAACAAGTTGTGGAAAGTTATTTACGTGTATGTGTATTCGCAGAGTCTACGATGACGGATGATGTCGTGATCGCTTAAAAGCATAACTGCTACCTAACCTAGGATGATAGTCTAACCAGCGGAATATGTTCACAAGAATGAGCCGCAAACATGGATCCACATCGGCCTGACTCACTCCCTTTTATATCATATGCATATCATATATTTCACCCTGTTTGAGTTTGTAGAGGTATAAAAACCATGTCACAATGAACAGAAAAGAAGACAAATTCATAAGAGGTAGAAAATTTCTTATGTTCATCGCGAAACCCTAATACTCATACATTGTCGCCATTGACCTTTTTTCCGGCTTATTTACATAGTACATTTGGTTTGGTTAACAACAAACGGGTTTATCGCTTTCAAGCCATCTTGCAATCCTTGAGCGTCTTGTTCGTTTGCTGGCCACCCTTCGCTCCTTTTTCTTGTGGCCGTACACCTGGGTCCTGGGTATGAAGAAAATAAATATTCTCACAAAAGAACCGTAAAACAGCTCGGCCGGCTTGGTTAGGTAGGTTATACAACGGGGCTTCACCCCCAGCTGTAAACAAACATTGTAGGTGTGTAGACTCTCCATCTCTCTCTCCAGACCAAGCAACCACCCACCACAATAACCCCATTTTTGGCAGTATTGTTTTCCCTAATCGTATTTTGGGTCGATTATAAAGGCGATAGATAACACTTTTGCCAGCGCTCATCCAGCAGAGGCGACGGTAGTAAAAAAGAAAAGAAAAAAGAAGTCGTAAAACTTTTCTCGCAAACAAACGGAGGGGTATTGTATTACATTAGAGCAAGAAAAAAAAAAGAAGACCGAAAGAAATGGAAAAACCCGTCTAGCTATGCAAAGAGTTCATGCTTGGTCGATGGAGGATGGCCCCTTTTTTTTGCCCATATGACTTTGTCTAATGGTTACATGGTCATGAGCGGGATCATAGGTAGTCGTTATGGCGTTATCGGTAGCTGCCAGTCGCTGGTGAGCTCGTGACAATCATGCTGGCGCGGTTGGCTCGCCTGTCCATACTCCCCTGGCGGGCGAGCGAAAACTGCCGCTGGGGTCGCTCTTCGCTTACCCTATCCGCGGGGTTAAAGGTTTCGCGGTCTGGTGTCGATCGATCAAAGTATCGTCGAGCTGATGTTCCAATGCCTGTCGTCGTTGTTGGAGGCACTAACCTGGTGTTGAGGGCCGAGGAAGCAAGCCGCCTCCTGGGCAGAGCTGAAGACGCCAAGGGCTCAGGCTCTTTCGATAAAGGTGGTGCCGGCAACTGCGAAGTGTATTCGCGGGTTCCCGACCGAAGCCCGTGTACTTCGGTGATAGCGCGAGAAAGTGCGCGGAAACGAACTTCCTCATCTTCGTTGTCCAGCGTTCCCCGGCGGCCTCGAAGTAGCAAAGGCTTCCGTTCAAATTGTTCCTCCGGCTCTTCCGTAGTAGCGCGGCGGGTTCTCAGCAAGGATGATTTGCGCCCTTCCTCCGGTTCTTCTGTTCCGGCTCGGCGAGTACGAGATAATAAAAGCGAAGTCTTGCGGCCGGCCGAAGCACTAACAGCATCTGTCGGAGTCGCAGGGGTAGTAGCACTGTATCGTGGGGTTGGTAGCGCACTGGCAATGTTTCGCTTTTCTTCATAGCGAGATAAAGCTCTCGGGCTAGTTGTGAGTGTGAGTGTACGATCCGTAATACTAGGTCGTCTCGAATGGGGTGCGCCTGAAAATTTCGTTATGGTAGGGCTAGTCACGCTCATCATAGGAGGATTCTCCAGTGTTGGTGCTGGTGCTGGTGCTGGTGCTGGTGCTGGTGCTGATGCTGGTGCCATCACCTGCTGCGACTTGATCTGCGCTGCACCCTCGCTCAACGCAAGACACAGTTCTGTAAGACTGCGGCAGATACTATCCGCTTTTCGTCTTAGCTGACGGTCTGTAATGTTTGTACCGCCTCCAATGCTGCTTGCGCCACTGGATATGGGGCCTGGTTGACCAGCGGTGCCCATCATTAGAGAAAGGCCCAAGGCATCATTTGCAGCAGTCTCTAGCGCTTCGAAGACTTCCGCACTAAGGAATCCTTTCGATTTGACAAGCGCTGAGAGTAATAGTGGATGGCCGTCTTTTAGTATACCACTCGCATCCGATACCTGGGCGGCGCCACCAGAGCTACGCTTCGGGGAAGCAGAGAGGGTTGTTGCGTTAGTATTCGCGGTCGGCGGTCGCTCCTCGGATGCTCGTGATATGGCGGCACCCGATGTTGCAGGTAGCTTGCCAGTCAACTCAAGGCGATGAATCCGAGATTTGAGATCATCAAGCTCGTCCCATACCGTAGACGGGGCGGCCGTCGAAGTCGTCGAGTTCGTTCCCTCGATAGCATTATGCGCCTCCTCGGGTTGTGCATCGTGCTTTTGAGGATCCATGGTTTTTGGCACTAGGGGTGAAGAGTTGTAGGTGCGAGGGTGACTGTAGTTGACACTGGACTGTTTCAGTGACGACATACGAGAAGGAACTGGTGTACCACTATCGACGGAGGGCTGTCTTCTTCGGTTATAAGCAGATCCTTGATCAGAGGGCAAGTCTTGGAAAGCCAGCGATCGAGGTGTCAACGGAGAACCACGAAGAGGAGTGCTATAGCCTTTGGACTTCCCTTCGTCCGATGATTTGTCCTTGTTGAATCCCCTATATGTGAGATTACGAGCAATTCTGTCCCCAGACTGTTCGTCATTAAGACCCCTAGGTCGAGATGCCTCCTGGTCCGACATACGTCGAATCACTTGTGGAGGGGATGTGGGCTGATTTGAGGACACATTCATAGAAAGAGGTCGCCGACTGCTTCGGGCGACTCGGGACTGGATCTAATATTAGCTAGAGAACAAGAATAGTAGCAAACACAACGAAAGTCTGTATAGGTGCTATATCCGAAAGGTGTTGGTAGCAACAAAACGTAATATCTTAACCACAAGAGGGGAACAATATCGACGGGAGAACCCCCAGTAATACTCGAGGACGATCATTGCGTGCTACGACACACAAGTGCCTTCCGAAACACAATAGGAAACCAACAGTCTATCTACTTACCAGGGCACCTTGACTTTCTCCATAGTTTCCGTTACCATCCGCGCCGCGGCGTAGGGGGTCCTCGCGAGCAATCTTCAGAAATAGATCACCGTCATCGCCATCCGGGCGATCTCCCGCCGAGTCTGGCGGTGTTATTTGTGACGCATCGTCGGAACGTCTTCCTTCTAGTGCACGCAGTGTCCTGTCGCGATGGTTTGAATCTCCGTTGTCGTCACTCCCCTCGTACGTGCGCGCCGATCGGAGATTCATGTCGAGGACCAGACTCCGCCGTCGCTCGCCGGAGGAACGGAACGATCGAATGGGAGGGATAGACGCGGTGCCGCCCGAGCCTTTGGGATTTACGAGCGGTTTGTAGGATACGGGTGGTCGCCTCACTACCGAGCTTCTCCTGTCATCGGTCGCTGTCCTCTGAATGGTCTTCGGCAGCAAAAGTTCCCGCTGGCCATGTACCCAGTCCCTGCCTACCTCGTCGCCGGATAGTGCACTCTGGGTATCGTCAGACGCGTGCATTCGCTGGCGGGACGATTTGTCGTGGAGCGAGCTGGCCGAGAGAGGGGCGCGCCTGTGCTGGGGTCGTACGGTGACGATGGTGTCGGTCGAGTCGGTGGGAGACTTTACATCGGCGGTGTTGGGCGCCAGTTTATGAGCAGCGGCAGAGTCTAGAGAAGCGGAGCGTTTCGCATTGGCGGATGATGTCGTTGTGGCGGTCGATAGGGCAGGGGTCTGCGTCTGCGTCTGTGTCTGCGTCGGCTGGAATGTGGATGCCCGAAACCTGGGACTCGACCTATCGGTGGGCGATCGTTCAGGTGAGACAGAGCTGCGCGTGGCACAACTATTGCTATTGTTCTGATGCCTGTGTGCTGGTACCGCTGGCGGGGTCAATTCTTGCGCCGTGTTTGGCTGTGTTTCGGCGTGCTGATCGGGGTCGGGTGAGACAGGCGAGGGTGGGATTTGATTTTGCAGAAAAGGCACAGCGATGGGTTCTTTCTTCAGATCAGCAAAGCGATATGCGGGGAGTTTCGACGAGTTGTGACTCTGCCGGTGTGTGTGGAAAAGAGTATCTGACGGTGTGGTGGAAGAATTTGATGTCGGTTGGTCAGCAGTGGCGGTAATTGTAGGAGACGAGCGAGAGGATTTGGTTGCGGATGGGTCCGTCGTTGATGTTGATGCAACTGTGTATGCATAAGATATTAGCGGTGGCCGTTCCTTGTTTAACGTGCTATACACCCTATACGCCTTATACGCCTAGACACAAGACACTAGACACCTGCGCAAACAAGCCAAACACAAGAAAAAAAAAAAAAAAGAAGAGAAAAAAAAAAACACCCAGGAAATCCCTACCATTACCATTACCGTTACTCCCGTAACCATCAACAGCCTCGATATTCGAATCCATTTCGTCACGGCTTCTCTTTTATCTGATATTCCGTCCAAACGCCGTCACCATTAACACAGTATTATTTGCCGCGCGGGCCGGGTAGGTATTAGTTCAGCTTCGAAACTCGCAAGGGCTCGGAACACTGGTATAAAGTTTTTTTTTTTGCATGAATAATCGAAACACGGCAATCCATGGATATCGAAGTCGGCCGGTTAGGTCAGGTAGCGCGAAAAGAGCAATCGCAACTAATTATCGTAAAAGAGACGGCGACGAGAAGGAAAAAAGCATCGTAGAATGAGCGACTGGTGGAGAGAGATTTGCCTGGAGCTAAAAATCTCAGGAGAAATTCAAGAATTGCAATCAGGATCCTCGATCCTATTGAGATTTGGCCAGGACAGGGAGAGAGCTCAGAGAGGGTAGCAGCCCGAAGCTCGTAGTCTGTGTGCCGGGGTGTGTGGGAGGGATATGGATGGTACGCATACGGCTATGGCTGTAAGGGTATGGATCATAGTAGAAGGATATGGCCAACCAAGTCGGCTTGGTATCAACTAAGAGTCTAAGACCCTCTAGCTACCTTGATTCACCTCCAAGTCTTCTCCTCATCGGATTTTTCATCTGTTCGTCTGCTCTCCTTTCCCGTCTGGGGCTAGGGCATGCCGGAGGGTTATGCGTGTACGGATCCGGCTCATGTAGTAAAATAGCTACATACCTACACAGTAACTGGTCTCCAATTCAAAGCGCTAGCTAATCGACTTGGTGGGACGTCGAACCTCTGAATGCAGCCGTGCTGTATCACGACCTCAATCGCAACCGAGTGCCACTTGGATGCATGGGGTGATCTGATAGACGAGGTCCGTGAGCCTGGGACTAGGTATGGTTAGGTATTGTACGTAACTACACCACGCTCCTCTTCAACCCTTCCGACCCGTGTATCCCATGTCTCCCATGTTGATCATTAATGAAAAGGATCTGCAAGTTTTAAGAACTGCTTCAGCTCAGGGGTTTTTTTACAATATATACATCTGTGCTACAGTTTGTCTAAGTCCAAATAGTTACGCCGGATTTTCTGCCTTTGGCATGATTACACTGAGCCAGCGGTCAGTATGAATTAATGGATGGTATTGAAGTAATAGAATATCTAAGTTGCCAATGCAGCAGTTCATGCCGGGTGATAAAATTCAGCGAAGACGGCGAGGAAATGCCAATCATCGTGGACGGTAGGGTGAGGTAGACTTGCAGAGTGCAGTGCGTACCAAAAAGATCAAGAGACTATCTCAGAAGGAGGCTGGTCAAGTGTGCGCAAGGACCATCGTTTCGGAGAGGCTCTTGCTCAGGTTTCCGAGACTAGGTACCTACATCCTACCTACCTACCTAAGGTAGCTTCGCAAGGATAGGTAATCTCGACAGGGGAAACCAAAGCGACAGCCTTAGCCATGCACGTTGCCTTCTAGTCAGGGGCTGACCATGGGTGTTAATTTGAGACGGGGTGAAGTCGGGAACATATATTAGTTCACAGTAGCCATTGATACAAATCTCTGCGAGAGATGTGAGGTGTGATAAGATGTAGGTAGGCGTACGCAGCGAGGGACGACAAGCAGCGTTCATATAACCGTGTTGCCCCTTGCATGAATGATTTCTTCTCGGGGTATTCTTTACTTCGATACCTCCAAGCGCCACTTCGAGGTCGACGCAAGGCATGGCTGAACCTCGTTAAAATATTAAAATATAGGAGATATAGTTGGTCACGTTGTATGTTGGATGTTACATAGTAGATGTTGGTTAGTCTGCGGAGTCCTGCAAGGAATCAAGTCGGCTGCAGAGAAGCCAGTCAGCCAGCCGGCCCCCTTGACAACCTCAACCTGCATGGTTCTGGGCCATCACTAGAATCGGCGGAACGAGTCGTTGATATCGAACTGCATTGGCTGGCAGATCCCTATTGTGCTTGTGCTTGTGCTTGTGCTTGTGCTTGTGCTGCGCATTGCATTGCGCGCTGGTGAGCACTACATAGTACCTAGATGCGTGTGGCTGTTTTCGATGCAAGGAACGGGGTTTTTTGCTAGTCATTGCGGGGTCATGACCAGCTGGAGAAACCATCGAGGACCCTTCCTTTTGAACTCCAACTTAGGTACCACCGTAATGTCTAGCAAATTTCGGAAGCTCAATTGTTGTTTGCTTCCTTAACTCGACCATAAGACTTCCTTTTCTTCGACCGGCTCTCATGTTACACCAAAGTGCAATACCAGTATGTTGGAAATATGTGCGAAGGGATTCTCGGCCAATTTACCATCGTCGATCAACATCGCTTTCGGCGGGGAGCCCATAAGGGGAGACACAGGGGGGTTCCCAGTACTCCTTATGCGGTGGCCCGTTAATACAGCTCCGCCAAAATCAATAATTAAATATTAGTTAGCCCTAAAGGGGGAAATTGCCAGATAAGCCATGTCTACTTATCCTTATAAGCGTAAGTTATACCTGATTAGCGCATGGATCAGAGTGCTTTTATGTGCAAAATATAATTGATGCTTCTATCAGTTCCACAGAATTATTATCGGTTGTGACGATTAAAGTTGACTACTTAATTGAATAAATCATTACTTTTCAAGGTATTAGTAATTATGATTTCAGGCTCATTAAATAGAGCAAAAAAAGGCAAAAATCTAATGCCTATTTATATTATTCTCTTATATTAAATTTCAGTTGAAATTGTTATCCTAGAATATCAGGTTTCAATTGAAATTGTTGTTCTTGAAGGGTATCACGTGATCATCTCCAGTCTTTCATCATCTCACGTGATATCTTTTGGCATAATTAGCCCTATCTTCAAATTGAATTTCAATTGGAACCAGACTAAATAGAATAATATAATTAGGACTCAAATTTTCGCCCTTTTATGCTCTATTTAATAAGACCGGTTTTAGATTTATAACCATTAGATATTGTTAATTTATCTAATTAAACTGCTAGAATTACTTTAATTGCATATAAGGTTATCCCAATTCCCTATTTCGGGGCTAGCCGATTTTTAATTTTTGATTTTGGCGGAGTTGTATGAACGGGCCACTCCACCTTAATCGCAAACTGCAATTGCGTGCGCCGCAAGCGGAAATACCAGGATATGGGACCCCTAGCCTGGAGGAGATCAAACATCTTAGCTCAGGAACCGAGGGTGTCCGCGACCAGACCAGCATCGCCCATTTAATTTAACTTTCACACATTCTGATATGTTTCAGGATACTACGGATTTAAGCCTCAGACATCCCGTCTTTCTTCTGACGTTTTCGTACGGAATACAAGAACCTGCGAGACTCCTCAACAAGCAGACCGATGCTGTGTCTCATTGGGGCCGTTACGATACCCCATGAGAGACATTGACCTAAGTACCTAGGCATGTCCAGTAAGGTTACCTAAAGTGTTCAACCAACACACGGCATCTCCCAGTTTTGGTGTAATTGATCTTGACAGAAAGAAAAGTGTAGAAATGACCCCAGGACGACGCGTATCATCAATTATTCAAGTGAGAAGTCTTACTGTGGCCGACTCCATTGATTTCCCTGGACAGAACGTGCTCTGAGACGGCCATCCAGAAGTCCGCATCACCAAGCACTGACCAGTCGGCATTTTAGCCTTGACTTCGTTAACATGCAGCCGGCCAGCCTTCCAATATTTCATCATCTGAATCCGGATACCGATCTGCTCAAGATGTTCGGTATGCTGAATGTTTCAGCTGCATTAGGTGGACTTTCAATTTCGAATTATAGCCTCGTAAGAATGGAGTACTTATTAAGTAGTGGATACGAAGTTGATTGATACGCCAAGGTTAGACGCAATCGACGAGCTCATCAACTCGCGTCGTTGGTGGGCCACTCGCATCGTTCTTTGAGGTAATGTGCAGCCGCAGAGTTGAAGGACTGTCATCAGTATGTGTTGTTTGCCTGTGACATATAACTGCGTAAACCACCTAGCACGAAACAACTTCGGCGGATAGATATCTTGTCGTATCTAAAGCGCATATGTCATATGATAGACGGTTCAATAGTGTGGATCGTCGGAAACTATGGACGCCTTGCGGTTGCTCTGGTTTCCATGTGTGTATAACCTACTTTCGATCTTGAAGCGATGTTTCGAAACCCTGAAGGCCAAAGATCCGATCTCGAGAGCCGCCCCTGTCAGGACTCGGAATCAAGGGCCCTATATATGTTGCGACAGGCATAGAGGTCGAAGCTCTGACATTTTGCTGGTAATATGTAGAAGATCGGTGGATCGTAGAATACCCAGGATTTTATGTCATGGGTGAGAGGGACAATGGCACAGCAACAGGAAGAAGTCGACATGCAGTAAACATCCTAGCGTCTGTATGGGTAAGAATAAGCGAATTCCTATTTCTTGTGCCGAAACCCCCAAAGAGAAGTCCAGACGCGGACGTTTCAGGTCGGCCAAGGATGGCGCCGATCTAAAATAGCATCAACCACCGGCGCCAGAGCTGAAGCTTTGGCCATGTGGGCTACCGACTGACGGCCGATAATGACCCATTCCCAGACTTTGTAATTTCACGCGCATGCGCACATGGCGATAATCCCTATTTAAGACCACGTCGTTGATATCATAGTCGTTTTATTAGATGCGTCAGGAGGCGGTGAGGCTCCAACGTACGTACGAAGGTGCCAATTAGAGAGCATTCGATCGGAAGAATGATCTCCAATACTCCTAAAATAGACTATGACATTCAGAAGACTGCAGTGTTTGATAAGCAAGTAGATGCTCCATGAACCGCGGTGAATAAGCATAGCGGCCGCGTCACATGAGTTGGCGACAATATCATGAAAATGCCATCCTCCACCATCAGCTTTAAATATAGCATATACAGAGTTATTCCTGCTTTTTCTCAAGGGATTCGACCTATTTTGGGCCCGCGCAGCCCCGAGCAATCCGAGATTCCGTACAAAGTTACGAAACTGGAATGAACCTTACTGGCTTAGGTAGGTCGAGTTTCTTTCTTTTTTTTCATGAGATCCGTCAAATGGAACAAGTTACATCTACCCTAAGAACGAACACGTGAAGTTTTACAGACTTCCCCATTTAATTTTTCAAGATTCATCCTACCTTGAGGGATGAATATTTGTTGGTTGCAACGTAAAGTTGGTCTAAGTTAAGAAACGAAGCAAGTCATCAGCTAGGTTAAGGTCAAGCATCCAAACCTTCGCGATAACTTTGAATAGTCTGATAGTACATGTGTAAATGGACAACTTACATCCAATGGAATAGAAAACCCAAGAACATCTGACTATCACCAACTGAGGTAACTCGAAATGTTTGCCATCTTGCAGAAAGATTCAAGATTCACGAGCCGCTCGCAGGCCAGATCGGCCGTCCGCGTACGTACCGAATAACGCCGCATTTTCCACAAGTTCCCAAGCCACCAAAACCAATTCCGGCTTATGCTTGACAGGCGAAGAGGCGATTGGCGGAGTGAAATTATCAGCTGCAAGACCAAATTTGGCATCAAGGATGTGATTGGCTTGTCGTTGGCGCCCACGGCTGCAGAGGCCTATTATTAGAACTACTACTATCCCTGTCTCGGCCACTGTCTCGTTTCGCAAACGCAAAGCCCCTGTCCAGATGGACCACTTAGAGCGCCGCACGCTTCAAGTGTTAGCGACGTAACGAGCCACCCGCATTTCTACACAATTCGGGGTGTCTAACGCTTACACATCTCCAACTGCTCGAAGTACAGCAAGATACTGCTCCAACAGGCAAAAGGGGTATAGGCAATGGGGATTATAGAGACAGTGAGGCATGTTTTAGCGCACACGGCTGGCTGTCAGTGTGAGTTGTTCTGCGGGCTGCATTTACATGCCCAGGTATAATGTAAGTTGGAGGGAACATTGAGCTGAGGGGGATCCACTGAACCGATGTCTGTTAGCGCTTGAAGCCGAGGACAAGTAACGAACTTGTTTCAAATACTGCCATTGTCCATAGTGGCTGTACCCCAGCTATACCACCCACGATGGCCAAGTCCTTCCTCTGTCTCCTCTTTAGCGCCATCTTCAACCCAATTCCCATCAACCTAGCCCATACCCATTGTCCATTGCCATTGCCCATTCTTTTCTCCTCCCCCAATTCACCAACACACGCTAACTTCTAGTACACACTCCTAGTCCAGATCCCGCCGTCCTCCACCGTAACCATCCGCCTCTTCCTCTAACCTCCTAACCTCACTATTGCCTTCACCTTCCTCTCCCTCTACTCCCTCTACTCCCTCTACTCCCTCTACTCCCTCTACTCCCTCTACTCCCTCTACACTCTACATAGTACACTCTACCTTGCGCCCACCCCCGGGTTTACCTGGTTGGTTTTTTCCACCCCTTGTTCCCTGTTTCGAAGAGGCCGCGTGCGAGGGTGCACAGGTGCTGGTGTCTGTCTTCTCTGCGTCTACTCGTCTACCGATTAATTCTATCCTAACGATTCTTTCACCCTCCCTTCATATCCCACCATTGCCGCTGTCCAGTCGTATCGCCAACCGCGAACCGCGAGCCGCCGCACTGCCTGCATACCATCCGCAATCAGTTAGCCATTTACACTTACTTGTCTACCCGGTACCATGTGCTGATATCCGGGCTGCTACATTCTACCAACCTGTTTGAAAAATACCGTCGTTGCCTCCTCCATCCTTCCTGCTCGACGAGACAATCTAGTTTCTTGCGCTCTTGTGTCTATTCTTTCATACCCTATCAGCTTAAAGCGCTGTGTTGTCTTGCTGCGACTCAACTTCGTCGTTGTCTTACTAATAGTTGTCAATTGTTGTGGAAGAGGGCATGGAGGTGATTGTTTTGGAATAAGCGAGGAGTATACATTGGCGACAAGGTCCATTCAGATTGGTGGTAGCGTTGAAAGAGAAGGAGAAAAGGTCAATAGAGAAAAAAGGATACAGCAGCGCTGTCCAACACAAAGCCAGGTCTTGCGTTCAAACCTGGGCATCAGGGTCGACCACTTAAAACTTCGTTATCCGACCGACTAATCTGCGACACAAAAGAACGTAGGAGGAAAATAACCAAAAGTGGTGGTGAAGAGCAGGAAAGAAAAAAGAAAAAGAAAATTCATTTTCCGTCAGTCAAAAATGCCGTCCGCTACAGCCAGGCGATTGTATGAGGACCAGATACCTTCGTTCATGTCCATATTCGACCCCGAGGCAGACAATAGTGACGAGAGGGGCTTGGTAACGATGGTCGACTCCAAATTAATGGATTTAGAGCCGTCCTGTGCGCCTGCACAGTTTGCTGCTGGGTTACCGCAACAACACGCGCTACGACCGTTGCCAGCCGACCCTTCGCACCGACACCACGATAGCATGTCGACCCAATCTGAATCCGCCGATTCCTCACCCACAACAACCTTAACCACCGATACTTCATCACTTTCAGATCCATCGCCATCCTCTTCTCCAGATTCGCCGGTCAATCTGATACCTCTAAACTCTTTCCCCGCCACCCATTTTGGTGGCCTACCGTCAACGATGAATAGCCTTACTGTGAACGATCCGGGCAATCGAGAGAGACCCATGACGTCTCCTTCGCCGAGAAGAAGAAACATGAAGGGCTTGTCAATCCAACCACCGTTTGCGACCGGCCTCCCGTCCAACCTAGTCTCGGAGCCTTCGTCGCCTTCTTTCATCAAGCCCAAGATCCCAGCGATGAAGCGAAAACCTAGCCAGCTCAGTCTCAAGACTGATTCGAATGGACTGAACATCCGACCAGTCGCCCTCGAAGTCCCAAGCTCGCCTGCTCTCCCGCCCATCTTGCAGCGACGGTCGCTTAAGCACTCGACCTCGTCTCCTCATATGCTGTCGGGATTGAAGTCGGCAACTTTTGGTCCATCAGGTGGAATGTGTTTTCCCACGGTCCTTGAGCGCGGCTCTTCGGGCTTGTCCGAGGTGCTGAGGCCAGCAAAGCAAGGAAGCTGCGGCCCTGGCTTCGACACTGCTATTCTCGAGGAAGACTCACCTATAAGAACGCAGCTCGCCAACCGCGCAGCAATGGACTTCGAACCTTTCATCGAGCCTGAGAATAACGAAGACCAGAAGTCTCCGGGATACCCCGATGGTCCTATCGCAATTTACGAAGACAATGTTTATCTCTACTTGGAGCCCACTGCAGAGGAAGCTTCCAAGTTTGATGTTGTAATCAATGTCGCGCGAGAAGTGCTCAACCCGTTCCAGCTTGCGGCCAATAAGAAGACTTCCGAGGGCCCCAAAGCTGTCCAAACGGAATCGCCAATTCCAGACACCGCCATGACAAATGACAGCTTCTCAACAGCTTTCGAATTCCCCCCTTCGGACGAGAACATGGTGGAAACCCCCACAACTCCGAAAGCCAATCCTTTCTCCGAACCCGAATACGTCCACATGCCCTGGGACCACAACACGGATATCGCAACGGATTTAATGATGCTCTGCGAGATGATCGAGAAGCGAACGAAAGAGGGCAAGAAGGTTCTGGTTCACTGCCAGCAAGGCGCGAGTCGTTCTGCTAGTCTAATCATCGCTTATGGTCTCTACCAAAACCCCGGTTTGACCGTCAACGATGCATACTACGCCGCGCAGTCGAAGAGCAAGTGGATCAGTCCGAATATGCGATTGATGTACTGCTTGCAGGACTTCCAAAAGGAAGTATCCAAGAAGAAGCTGCCTCGATCTGCTGCGGGTCCCAGAAGTGGAAGAAGTCCCACCAAGCATCATCGTCTGGCACTTTCGGCAAATGCAATCGAGGTGCAGCCCAAGGAGCCACTCACTGCTCCGTTGCCTGACGAGAAGCAAGTAAGCAGCAACGGTCCTCTTACGGAACGTAGTCTTAACCATTCTCGTGGAAAGTCTACGCCAAACCTAGAAGCTATATCTCCCGGTCCGTCATCAGCACCGTCAACCTTCTCATGGTCTGAGAAGGAAGACGAGAAAGACCCCGGAAAACCCGGACGATTCAACTTTGGGAACTCTCTCGAGCCGCCTAGGTTCTTCGACCCGATGCCAGTACAACCGAGCCAACAGTTATCGCTACCTCCTCCGTCGCCTTCATTCTTCAAGCCTCCCCCTTCACCGGGATTTGCTCCTACTCGCTTCGGGGAGAGCTCACACAGCACAGGCTTCTCCGGCTTCAACTTTGGTTTCGGTATGCCTACTTTCGAAGAACGGGATGAGGAGCGTGAAGATAGGGATATGACCCTTGCTCCCGCCCTTCCAGATGACGACTGTCTAATGTCACCACGAGCCGAGACTATGACGAACAATCCTCTACACGACTCTTATTCGGAAATGACGGGTATGAAGTTTGTTGAGTCGCCCCCCACACCCAGCGAAGGGCTCTTTTCCCCGCGGCAGACAATGTTTCCGAGAGATCCATTCTACCCGTTCGGACGACCTACTCAGGTGGCAGATCCCAGAAGTCCCCCGACTAAAGGGGAGACTCCTATCGTTCGATCCATCGACGACGTATTATGATTTGTCGAAGCTATCTTGAGCATGGCAAATCAACAATTCTAACGATCATGACACGAAAACCTATCTACTTTCCAGCCCGGTGATGGTATTATACACCCTAGTCCTTGAGCACATAATTTATTGCTCACGCCGAAGTCGTCCCATCAGTACACAACGCACATAATATGAGCCATACGCATTATTAGGTCTCGTACATTCCGAGACCACATGGATTTTCATTTGTTTTTTCAGCCACCGGACCATCGTTTTGTTTTCCCCTGTAGTATTTTCGGCGAATGGGTTAGGGCAACCCACTGGAAGGACGGAACCAAATACCCGGACGGCACGGTAGTGGCACCTATCTAGAAAAAGATCTGGACGGCTCGCGTGCGTGATTTCTTCGGCATAGTCAGTTGGACTGGAATGGATAGCCGTGGCAGGGGTTTGAAAAGGGAGTAGGGAGGCCAAAAAAAAAAAGAGCCAGGTGTAAAAAAGAGCAACTGGATTACGGAAACCAGAAAAGGCAGGAATCGAGGAAGCTTGCGCTATATAATGTGCCTTCGATACACATGGCGACTTGTCTCCCGCCCTATTATCCCAGGTGGCGATCAAGCATATTTATCTGCCTCATGCCAAAAGTCGCACGCAACATTTTTTTTCGACTCTCCGTATTTCGGACGTTCTCCGCTCCATACGCAAGACAGGGCCGAGAACCACACAGCTATGTCACGACGGAAATTCTGATTTCAGTATCGGCACCAAGCCTGCATTTCGCCGTACGATGATTTGCACACAGGCGAGCGATCACAGCAAGCAAGCAAGCAACGGCGTTCAAGGGAGGGGAAAGGAGAAAGGCAGATAGGGAAAGGGAAGGAGTCTGGAAAATTTTAGGTAATTCCCCGAATCAGGATGGGGACAAGACGAATTACGGGGATCAAGAACCCGCCAGTCTCTAACCCTATACGTGTAAATATAATCGATAAATACCAAATGAAGATGAAGAAGACGACATGCCGACTGCGCGTGTTGTCGTTCACAAACTGATTATTACGGGTTAAGTGTTAGGTGATGACTAGAGCTGAGGTTGGATAGTGCCTCTCGCGACATGAGTTCTGTTCCTCGGCTCGTACCGCTTGTATTGTCGTGATAAACTTCCAGCACTGAGACTAATCGTTCGTGTTGGGGTTGGGTCAATCACATGCACCCTGGCCTTTGACGTATTTCAACTATTCTTGCGCCTTAGATATCTGCGAACTCATTACTGTGGTGGCAGGTGCATCTTGGCTTGTTAATCAACCAGTCGCACATGAGCAGCTATATCCGCGATGCCCTTAATATTAGAAAGCGACAGACTTAGTCTATCCAACCGTACGTATTGAAACATAGATGTCTTGAAGTTCTGGTGTAAGAGAGCTATCACCAACTGATTCAAGGGTTGATTAGATAAGGTCGGGGTCCATATAATGAGAAATCTATATCTAAACGCTAATTCAGCCAAGCTATCGTACATATACATCTCCATTACCAATGACGACATCCTACCTCCTTTTTCATTATCACCTTCGCCATCACTTGCCTTCCGTGCTTTCAATCCCGAGCTAGGCTTAAGCAAAGCTACCTAGGTAGGTAGGTTGGAACTCTCAGGCTTCTCTCAGCACAAGCTAAGCTACCTAGGCCAGGCCGACTAGCTACCAGAAGCCAAAACACCAGATGCCGCAGGCCAAGATACGGGCAAGCCAGGTAACTGAGGTAATTGACGTGAGCCACCTGAGCCAGGCTACATAAGCCTTGTAGCACGGAATGGCCTAGGTTACATACCTAGTAAAAAGGAAAATCTACGCTAACTTAGAAGGGAAATTTTTTGGATGACACTGATCCTCAGCCCACACGCTTGGTCCCCCCAGACATCCTCAGAATTCTACCTAGGTAGATAATGTCTGCTCAACTGACGATGACAGGGTGTAATGGCGAACGAGTTGGCTACCCCAGGTCAGGGCCAGAAAAAGCAGGAGTCGTTTGGGCGGACACAGTCTTACCCGAACACTTCTAGTTTTTCTGGACCCTGCCTGGGATGGATGCCAGCAAGCAGCCACCCATACCTATTCGGTCATCACATTCGAGAAACTTGTGTATGCTTATTAGTGCTCATGGAGGACTGTCGTACTCGACCACAATATCATCCGCTCCGTCCTTTCCTTTTTTTTTTTTTTTTTTCAGGTTTAGTATATCTTAGGTATGTTGAGCACGTAAGTAAAGGGGAACGTAAAACTTACGAGGCGTGAACTCAGAGTGGTCCCCATTGGAAATGTATTGTTTCCAAGACCGGGCGCTGGATGACCATGGAATATCTCGAGAGGCATGGCACCAGAGAATCCGTCAGGTGAAGGGCTTGGTAACCGACGGTTTAAATGCGCAGTTGGGAGTATCCCACGGCGACTGACCGGCTGCAAGTTGTATCTGATCCATTGTCTTTGTAGAAATTGAAGCCCCGGAACACACATGACCAAGAGAGCCACGATGCCAATGATAGACTCGGTAGATAATGACATGCTGTAGTAATATTTATAACGAGGACCCAATGAATTCTTATCGATCACGAATTACCACAGATGATAAGTCAGAAAAGTGAAAAGGAAAAGGGTTGAGTTGAACGATTGAAGAATGGAAAATGGAAAGATTATTGTTGGCTGTGTAAGTGAGCGGCGGAGGCGCACCGGCATAGATTGGCCTTTTCGAATTTCTTAGATCGACCTTCCTTCCACTTTTTTTCCATACTTAATCCTTGCATATAAGCTTAATTAAAGAGATTTACTATTAGAAAAAACCCGTGGGCTATTGAGACAAGGCATATCTCTATGCTTGTCTTTTAATATCTTTGAAAACTAGTTTAGTTAAGGTATAGTAAGTTAAAACAAGGTCGATCTAGAAAGCCAAGGGGGTCAACCTATGTGGGTCGAAGGAATTCGGATCCATGTCATGTCATACCCTTACCACATACCCCCGGCCCTACCTACCTTAATAGCAGGACTGAAAGGGAAATTTCTAAGAAGGAAATACATATTATATTATATTATCTGAGACGGTCCCCATTCAGGCCAACATGGAGACATTTTCCCTTTGCGTTTTTGAGTTCTAGAAATAGTAGGACATAAGTGCAAAGGGGTTAACGCGATGCCTTGAGTGCCAATTACCTAGTATAATATCACTCTCATTTTATCTAAGTCCCCTCTAGGCGGGTATTATACAAATATTTTAGTAGGGTCTCATAAGTTTGCCTGGTGTCTCTATTTGCTTTTTCATTTGATGATGTAGCCTTATATCAATTATTCTCTTCTCCCCCTCGTGGTTTACCTTCTTAGTGAGCTTTTAACATAGGTAAGTCTATACACATACATAGAGCAGCCTTTTACTTTTCAACTTTCTATATACAGAGCGTCCTCTACTCACTCATCCACATTCCGCCTTGCCCCTTTCTACCAACCAACCCATTGGCCTGCCTGATCTGACCAATTCAAGTTCCAGGTCTGAACACATCAACGTAACAAAGAAGCACCTCGACCTTCTTTCTTTTTTTCCTATTATTCTTTCCTTTCCTTTTTTTTTCTATTATTCTTTCTTTTCATTTTTCCCTGTTTTCTCATTGTCTCTTCCCCTCAGCAGCCTTCCGCTTCGCCGCCTCCTTGGCCAGCTTCTCCTGGCGGGCGATGGCGGCCTCGACGCCTATACCCCCGAACACCAGGCCGACGCCCAGCACCTGCATGCGGCTGAGGCGGTGGCCGAAAGCGACTACCGACAAAATCATGGTGAACATCTTGCGCGTCACCGTCACTGTCACCAGGAGGACCGATGAGAAGGTCGATAGCGTGTAGACTATTCAATCACTTGTCAATCTTCATAGGCCAAGGGTAAGAGAAAAAAAGGCAAGGAAAAGGAAAAGGAAAAGGAAAGAATTAAAAAACTCACAGATGAAAACCTGACCCACAGCACCACACGCTGCGAACCCCAGCACATCAGCCCAAACACCCGGATACCTCCCCATGAACCCCAGCGCGGACTCGAGCTCGCCGGCCGACCCGGCCACGTCCATGCCGAGGTACTCGCCCACGCCTGTATGCACGAGCCAGGGGCTCAGCACCAGGTACGCGGCCGTGACGGCGGTGCTCATCAGATTATTCGCGCACATCATTTGGGGACCCGTATACGGCTGAAAGGCGCCAAAGATATAATCCTGGGTGCTATTCGTGAGGCCGTCGAACAGCAGGTTGATTCCCAGCAGTAGCAACCCCCAGATGCTGTTCCCTCCTCCCTGACTGCTCTTCCTCGCCTTCCCCGAGTGCAGCGTGAACACGGCGACGCCCGCTGTCACGGCCGCCACGACCAGATACTTGTATAACGGGTACCGCTTGCGGAAGACGGTGATGTGCAAAAACATAACCGGCAGCAGCTTGCACGATTTGGCCAGCAGGAAGGTGATGTAGTCGATGTGCGCCAGGCTCGCGTACCCGAAGGGGCTGGCCAGCGAGCTGGTGACGGCGACGAGCAGCAGCGGCGACAGGATGCGGCGCGACGGGATGACGGGCGGGATGGGCTGGTTCTTCGGCGTGCTGAAGTATAGGTATAAAGCGCCAGTCAGCGCCGCGAAGAGCGACTGGATCGTGTTCAGGAACACCGGGTACTTGAATTTCTCGGTTGCGCTCGCGGCGCCGTGGGGGGTTGTGGTGAGTTTTTCTTGGAGATACGCCCATGTGAGACTATACGGCATCCAACATGTTAGCTCTTACATAAACAGAGGAACTCCTCCTGTTGCGCATCTAGATGCGCCAGCCTGCTAGCTGTTCGTACGTACAACGACCCGTAGATGCCAGCGACGGCAATCACCAACTGCGCGACACCGGCCTCCTTCGCCGTCGCCGTCGCCGTCGCCGTCGCCGGTGCCGACACCTCTTTACTAGCTGCCCCATTAGCTTGCCAATCTATCTCGTTCTCCAGCTTCGTAGGCGTCGAAGTGTGGCCGGCGACGTATTCGGACGAGGGTTGGCGCTCGATCGGCTTGGCCTGCTTGATGCGCGCCATGGTTATAACCTGGCTATGATCTACGTAAAAAGACAGTAGAAGAGGAATCAATCAACCATTTAGAACATGCAATTCAATGAGTCTATCCGTCATGGAGAGAATATCTATTATTCCAAAAAGAGTGAGGGGGGGAAGAAGATATTACGAGGACCCTGAAAAAGCTTATAGCTCCGAAGGGCTGATGACAGACTGGCCACTTACTTACTACCTAGGTACCTGCAGATGGTACCTGAAAAGTGGCAGAATTATAGCGTGGTCCCGGGGAAAAAGCCACTTTACTCTTTAGGTCTGCCGTTAGGTGCGGGCGGTGAAACCCGTCCGCGTTCAAGGACCCGGTGACCTACCGATGTTCCTACTAAAGTTAGTGGCACGGTTATGTGCTCTATAGCACTAACCTCATGTAAATCGATATTGCCCCACGTTGAGACGTCATCTTAGATCGAAATGCATCCATTCCCGCATTGGCAAATGAGAGGGCATCGCATATATCACTTAACCACAGCAAGTAAGAACACACAGTTTGGTCAAGTTTCCTCTGTCTATTGCTAGATACTCCTTATCTAGACATCTCCGAGAAGATCGCGTCCATTCCTCGCAAGGGAAATTCAAGGAATGTTTTGGATGGCTAAAGCGCAATGGTTGGCCCAATGTCCGCCTCCCCTTTCCACGTCAGGAACCCCCCCTAAAGCTAGCGATTGCCATTCTTGCATCTCCATCGTCGATACATTAGAATAGGCCCGCCCTTGATACTAAGAGGTTTTCCATATTCGTGTTAAGCACCAAGCCAGTGGGTTTGGTTTTACCAAGAACTGCTGAATAGCCTGTTGGCGGAAACGAGACTGCTCTAGTGCACAAGTCATCCAAGCGTGGGATGCCCGAGGATCTGCGACGTTTAAAAAGTGGGATGTGATAGAAAAATCTTTCGAGGAGCTATGGATTTAGAGGACTAGATAGTAAGTCATTGCGTTGCGACAAGAGGAAGGAGGGCGTTGCGTAAGAAATTGGAGAGGGGTGTAAATTATGATTCGAGGGATGTAGAGAAGGTTGATGACATTGGGTCGTATCTTGTATGTTCGAGTAGGGTCGATGCAACAAAGATGTTGACGCATGGGGACGGATGTGTCAAGTTGAATAAGAGCTAGATGTCTTGCGCGGCACACAGCCTACGTATCGATTTCGAGGTGTCGAGTGGTGGCTGCGTTTTGCCGGGCGTCATGTATGAGGACCCATGTGTCCATTAACATGTTAGTTTCGTCGAGGAAATATTAAAGGAAAAGGAATCGGGGAAAAGAGGCAATAATGAGGTCTGCCTCTGCGTAAGGAGAAAAATCATCGTCATGTCGTGTCGTAGGAACCACCCAAACCAAAGGAGGTCAGCCTTGCGGCAAGCTAAATCTGAAGTGCCCCCTTAAACTCAGGGAATGTCGCCAAATCAGACCTAACACAAAAAAATACTCCGGATAGATGTATGAATCCTAGCCTTCCACCCATATTGGCTATGTAGTTCATAATACGGTGAAGTGGAAGGCTACTCGGGCTGTTGCGCTTGACTGCGGCGCATCTTTTCCGCCTCCAAGTTCTCGTAGAGGAGGAAGAGCGCGGATTCGTTGGCTTTCGCGGTTCCCATGATGGTGAACATTCGCTCACCAGTCTCGTCGTGAGGTGCCTATTTTTTTTTCATATCAGTGGCCAGATCACAACATGCGCTCGAAGGAAATATTCCACTTACCTTGGCAATAGAGATGCGGGCACCAGATGTCTTGCGGATCTCGCTAATCTTGCTTCCGGCACGTCCAATGATGCATCCAACCATGTCTGCAGGAATGCTGATGTTCTGCGTCTGGATCTCCTCCCCGTTCTCATCGTGCGTCGGCGGTCCACGGATGGCCACATCAGAATCCGATCGACGATTGTACGGACGCGCACCACCATTGCTGAAGTCGGCACCATTTCCCGTTCGCATTACACGGGTGCCACCATAGTCGCCTCTGCTAGACGAGCCATACCCTCCTACCCCACCAGAAGCAGGAGCACCACCGCTAAGGGACCCCGCACTGCCAGGCGCTGTTCGAACGACTGGGTTGTAGAGTACTGTTCCAGTTCCACGCTGCCAATCATCAACCAGACACTTGCAGATTTCCCAGACAGCTCGCTGGATGCCTTCGGGGTTTCCCTGGACCTCAACAATTCTTTCTGTTGACTGCGGTAACATCTCCTTCTGCGCAACCATGCGCACGCCCGAGACGTCCTGGATGTGCTTAATCTTGAGACCTTGTCTGCCGATGATGGTGCCCATCTGGTTGTGGGAGATGAGCAGTTTGATTTCTTAGAGTCATGTGTTAGTATTACACAGTAGAAGATTTATGAGCTAGGGGAGACCCACGATGCGTGCCGGTACTCTGGATGACACCTCCCATTCCCATCGAAGGTGCGCCTTCCAACAGCGCACGGGCAACGATCGCGTAGGCCCTAGAAATGGCGTCGCAGCCACCCGAGATGGTTAAGACACGATCGTGCACGCCTTGCACGACCTTGCTCACACCAGCTTTAACACCGGTCTCGTCGCGCAAGTCAGCAACGTTCTTTCCCCCCTTGCCGATAATGACTCCGGCTTCCTTGGAGGAGACAATGGCGCGAAGGGTCAATTGAGCTACAGCATATTCCTCGTCCGTCTTAGGGGCGGGTTCACCGTCGGGACCCAAGCGGGGCTCGTTATCTTCGAGTTTCAGCTGATCCATCGTGGGTAGGAGGTCGGTGCCATTCGGCGCAAGAGCGTCTTGAGAAACAGACATCTCGCCGGCGGTTGGGGGTTGTTTGCGTGGGCGGATTGCTTGGATGGTATGCCAGCTATATCTGACTCGGCGATATGACCCGAGACGATTAAGCTAGTTCGTTCTCGAAGAGATATGCGCGCAGGAAATCCTGTTGGCTGACGCTGGATAGGCGCGGGCTGTAGAAAAGTGGTACAGAGGAGTGGGTTGCTGCGAGCTCCGGATCTGGTGCTCAGAGACTGTTGCTACAGGCTATTAGCTCTGATAAGCTGCGATAACTGCGGGGAAGGTTATCCGTTGACGTTGACGAGCATGTAGGGGATTGAGACTCGTAGGAAGAGGGCCAAGAAACGGGTTGAAACGAGATTGACAGAGCCGATCTTATTTCGTCAGAGGCTGTTGCATCTGCACGATTTCGGCATGTGGTTGTAGAAAACAGAAATTTAAGAAAATACAGCCAAATGTAGAAGCGTTAGGAAGAAAGGGAAAGGTATTACGCGAGACTGGGGCTTGAATAGGCGGGGCACTGCATACCTTGACTGACCTCTCGCTGCCGTGTTTTTGTGTTGCGCAGTATCTTGCTCAATTCCTTAGTCTTCTCTTTTTTTTGCCTTCTCTAGCCAAGAGCTTGGTTGGCTATGCGGGGTGGTAATATGTTTTTTTTTTTTTTCCTTGGTCGTCTGTTTCGCCGGTCTTGTTACTAGCCTCGGGTCTTGGTGTCGAAAACCCACGCGAGGACGGAGACTTGTTTTTACAATGGGACGAAGACCGTTTTGGTTGGCGGCTGGATCTGGGCAGAGTGGCGGCCAACGTGGTCGGCCTGTGTAAGTACCTAGATTAAGGTAGTAGGTAAGGTAAGGTAAGGTAGCGTTTGACCGGGGTTAGATAAGCGGTGATGGAATTGATCCTGGAAGAGGAAAAGTCCAACTGCAAGAGTATGTACTAGGCGGTGTCTGGTCAAAGTGGTTTCGACTTAAGCGAAACAAAGAAAAGGCGAAGAAAGAGGAGATTTATCGTTTATCGAGAAAAGAGACTCGAGGTTGTGAAGGTGAGGAAGAGGCGAGAGATGACGGAAGAGAGGTTAGGAGGTGTATAGTGGTTGGTGGAGGAAGAGAGGTTAGTGAGTTGAGTTCTGGGTTAAAACTCGAAAAGGGTACGAGGGCGGAGGGAGAGGTGTCGAGAGTGTGAGTTTGTGTGTGAAAGAGAGAGAAGAGTGTGAGGAGTGTGAGGTAGTAAGGTAGGTAAATAGGTGGGTAGGTACATAAGGAAGTAGGTTAACCTAGGTGGTAAGGTAAGGTAGTTGAGATGGTGTAGAACTAAGGCCTAACCTAGGAACTTGAGGCATGCAACTGCAACTAGCAACAGGTCACTGCCTGTGATTTAATCGACTACTGTTCGCTGACGATTTGGGACAAGGTCGGGTGCAGCAAGCGCGTCCTTACGTTCCTATGCATTCTTTACATCGGTACATAGGTAGGTAGTCGGTAGTACTATCCAGAGCTAGTACAGGAACAGCATGATGTGTCTGAAGAGGTACACACCGTACCGGACATACCTGGCTGGCCTACTTGAATGGTTACCAGTAGCTACGGGCTAATCCGTCCATCTTCCTATCCTATCCCATTGCCTACATATATGTACATATCTTCTCTCCTCTTATTTATGTGATGTCCTCAAACCAGTGGTCCAGTACGAGACAATTGGGCAGTCACTCGGTGACCTCATTTCGGATAGAACTTAGTATCTATAAATGACGTAATTTTGCCCTATCCACAGTCGCAACCTTAATGATAAGTATACCAGTGTGTCAGTAACGAGCAAGTAATGAGAAATATAATAATTTCTTACATGACTCACTTCATGTCACTCGACCTATCGCATAGGTAGGATGGATACAAGAAGTAGCCATGCCAACATCCATCTGTCTCAGCAGGAGGCGTAGAAGTACTGATGAAGAGGGGTTTTCTAGATGTATACACCTGCATACCTGTAAAAGAAGGTACATACTTACATGCATAGGTATGAATTGTTATATAAGTATCTTCCACCCGTCCGCTGGTTGGCTGGTAGTTGCGCGCGTATATTATCTAACTGAATTCACCGAAGCAAGCATGTTATGATTTGTGACAAGGGAATAACGTGCTGCTACCAGGTACCTAGTAGTTATCATCTCAGGCTGAAGATGGAGAGGTACTTGTCAGTTCAAGTCTCATGATCAAACCTCGATGCACATAATCGGAGGCATCTCGCATCCAGTACCATATACTAGCCAAGTAGAGGGCCTAAACTAATGAAAATCGAACCGCAGTTTATCATCCTATCGTTTGTATATGTACCTTACCTAAAGTGAGGTATGTATCCACGATGCTAGTACGGAATAGCTACATACATGTACATATGCACGTACGCGTATATGCGACCCCCTCTACGTTCTCTACGTTCTTCACGTTCTTCGAATGGCATACGTCTATCTGTTGATTGCCCTTACCTACATCTATATACGTGCATGCCGAGACAAGTATACCATGGCTCGGAATATCAATCATTCCCCATCCATAGATCAAATAGGCTGATTGGGTCGCTGTCATAGGCATGTCTCTAGGTGATGGGGTTGAACCTTAGAGGTCCCCTATAGAACTTTTATATACCTAAGTCCATGCCAACTTAGATCATTGGCTCTGGATTCTATCTGTCGAGCGAGCCCTCATAACATCACATGTCTACGCTCAAAAAGATTTATCCCGACTCTGTGTTCTGACTCCTCTGCCACCTTATACCACGCCGACCACGTGAAAGCGAATCGTTTGCGTAGTGCGAGCCCGCACAGATAAGCCCTGCTTGCTCAGGTACCTACCTATCCTACCATGTATATAGGAACCGTAACCCCACGGGACCGCATGGGATACAGTTCAGAGTCCAGACGGGGGTAGCTCTCTCTCTACCTGGATGGTTAAAACATCTGCAAATTCGAAACTCAATTATTGGTCATGTCTCACGAATCCATCTTTTGACAGCTTTCTCGGACTTCCTGCAAGCCCCAGCCGAAACTGTCTAAAAGTAGTGGGGTTATGTCTTCGGACCAGCAGAGTTTGCGTTTCTAAAAAGTATCGGATATCTAACCGACGACTTGTTTGACAGGCAGTCCAGTTGGAGATGGGGGTTCGTGAACAACACATACATATGCCTAATCATCAGAAGATGGGGATTGATAACCGGAGATTCGAAGTACCGTGTAATCTAATAGACAAACCTGTTCAACATGGAACATATAGCGAGAGTTTCAGATGGCAGCTAAAAAAGAAAAAAAGAAAAAAAAAAATAGCATTACCAAGTCGTACGTAGCTCTTGATTCATGTGACAAGTCATGTTTTCTACAGAGCCGAAAACCGGGAGTTCGTCTGCGATTGAAATCCAGTCACGGCGTGACTGTTTTCTACTTCGGTCTCGCTATCGGCTACACGAGGTTTAGACTTTTCTAGAAGGAAACGCAATCTTACGCGACGTGGCACCCATCGCCAACAACCTCCTATCTAGGGAGTCGGCTATGCGGGCTACGGTTGAACCTAGGTTCAGACGGAAGAAGAAAAAAACAGGGCTGACGGTTTGATTCAATTGTTATTCATCGTTCCCCTATGACTCGAATTCATATTTGAAGGTACCCGTCCAATCCCCCGCAATGAGGCCGTCAAATTCTTGGTGCTCGTCCAATCGTCAATAACCTCGCATCGTATTGGCTACGCTCTTCATGCTTCAATGGTAGGCACCCGACCAATCCCGGGGTACAATTGCCCCCTATATGCGAGTCGAGACTCAAGCCGCTCTGCAACTGGTTCCCCGTGCAGGATAGTGAAGGGCGACGATTGTCGAGACATTAGGCGATCCCTACCATGCATCTGATCTGGCCAGGTCAAACTTCACAAACGGGCAGGTATGTGAAATTCAGTGCCGAGCCGTAAACAAGCAAAGACAGAGACTCCACAATCGTTGCTGGCGTTGCTGATGCATGTGTTGTGCATGCAAGTTTCCATTGCCCTTATATCCGACTGAGAACGTGCTGCCGGCCATAGTATGTGACTATCCGTCTCGGGGAGCTCTGTACAATTCCGTGTCATATGGACCCAAGTTCCTTTTTTTTCCACTCCAATATGGGCAGGATACCAAGAGACGGCAGACCACGAGTTGCAAAATGCTGTGTTACTCGATTCTGCACGCCTCCCGGTGCGGCAAAGGCGGACGAATGGTGCCAGTAGGTTGTCATGCACACAAGAAATTCTCTTAGGCTCCATCCCCCTGCCCGTTATACTAACAGTACACCCTGCTTACAGAGGAGTGAGGTATCGTATCGCGAACAGAGACCGAAATAGCGTTTGCTGCAACGCATGTCATCAAGAAGGGCTCTGGGGTTATCGTCGAACTAGAAACTATCGATTACAGGCACGAAGTCGTCGTCATGTGAGTGTTCGCTCCAGAGCCCCCATGATGCTGCATACTCGGACGTAGTTGTGCTATGGTTGGCATCACAAATTGTGTACTTTATATAGGGTACCATCGTAGCATGTAATGGCGTATCTAGTGACGTGTTTAAGAAATGAGATGGCGGCGAATGCGGTGGTAGTGGGAACCCGCATTATCGGCGTTTGGCTGTAGCAGGGCCACCCAGATAGGGAGGACGATGAGCCTGCAAGTCGTAGTAGAAAGCAACATCAATACGCGAATGATAAAACATCGTTGAAACAGCGATGCTCATCTTTGTCGCAGCGCGTTTTCGTGCTGCAGCCAGAACCGTTTGCAGGCCAGATGTCCCCAGTGCTCCACCCACCACTCACCAAAGCTATCCTCAACGTCGTAGTCGACCTTGGCGACGCGTTCGTTGCGCTTCAAGCCGCACACGACGCACGCCTTGACGGCGGTCGGCGCCGTCTTCTCGGTCTGGATCGGCATCGCGTCGGAGATCTCGGGGATTTTCAGCTGCTCTGCACTGCTCTTGATCGACGAGTTGGCGGTCGCAACGGCGGATCGCAGACGGCCTATGTGCTCTTTCCAGGCGGCGACTACGTCGGCCGCCTCGCGGTCTTCGCGGGCAGCCTGGGCCTTATCCACGCCCGCAAGTTTCATTCCTTTGCTTCCCGCGGCCGATATGGACATCCTCTGCGAGAGAAACTTGTCCCGGTGCCATCTTAGCTTTCGCCCAGCGATGACGCGGGCTGTGACTGTTGCTAGAGCTAGGTAGCCTTTGAGAAACTCGATGGTCTTCGGAGCAGATAGGATGCGGTTCTTCGTAGAGAAGGACTGCCCGCTAACGGGCTTATACAGTGACGTGTTCGTTTGTTCGAATAGCTGCGGAAACACTGATAGTAGGACAGACGGCGGTGGGATATTAGTGGGCGGTGGGTCGTCCTTTGGCTGATCGATCTGTTTTTCGGTCTCGGCGTCGATGGGATTCCAATCCCACGATGAGTCCTTGGGTGCAGACACCACTGCCGGTGCTGGAGCCCGAGTACTCTTCGGTTTCGGTTTCGGCTTCGACTTCGGCTGAATGGTCTCCACCGAGTCCCAATCCCAGGTCGAGTCGGCCTTATTGCTACTCGGTTTTGCCTGCCCGTCGGGGAATTCATCGAATGCGCCCCAATCATCGCCAAATCCGTCGCTCCCTGCGGACCCTTTGGCCTCGAGGGATGGCCATGCAGTCACGGGTGTAGCTGACTTCGTGTTCGCTGGCCGCTTCTCTGTCTTCAGAGGCGGCGAGACGGCAAGTCCGGGAAAGGGATTTCTATCCTGGAATGCTGGAGATTTCGGCGCTTGCGGATATGTAGCAGATTCAGTCAAGCTTAAGCCTGAGAGCAATTCAGAGGCTCTTTTCTGGGCAGGGGCCGGAGAAGAAAAGGAAGTACTGGACAGCAGATCTGGTGCCGCTTGCACTGGTGATGCAACAGTCTCGAATTCTCCAAAGTCATCGTCCTCATCTTCTTGCTCCCCGTCAAAATCGTCGGCGTCAAACAAAACGTTGGAATCACGTTTTGAGGGGTTTTCCGGTGCCTTGGCGACTTTAGGCGTTGGCGCTTTGACCTGTTGAGGCGGAGCTTGCTGCCACGCTGGCTTTCTAACCGGAGCCTGTGATGTGGACGAATTTCCGAAGTCAAGGAGATTGTTCGATATGAGATCCAACGTCGACGCTCGCACAACTCGTGTCCGTTGCAACGCAGGGTTTTGAGGTCCTGTGGCACCTGGTCTTGTAGCTACTGGCCCTGACGAAGTAGTTGCCGCTGCAGAGGTGACTTGCGGTTGGCTTACAGTTGGCGCGACTTCAAAATCACCCCAGCCATCATCGTCGTCATCTTGGACATTTGACTGACTAGATTGCGACGGCACAGCCGAAAACAGCTGGCCGCTTTGCACCTGACCGCTCCATGAAGGTGATTGAGAATGGGGACCCTGACGCTGGGTGGCGGGATTATCATACCCTATGTGGGAGCTAGAGTTTGATGTGATATCAAATCCGAAGGAAAAGGGGTCAGGTTGGGCAGGTGTTTTTGATGGTTGTCCCTTCTGCGAAGGTTTCGAGGTGTCCTCGAACGCGGCGAAGAGATCTGCAGACATGTTGTGCAGTTGGGGAACTAGCGTGTTATATAGATATTGGGCCAAGCCGACACCCAGAAAAGAGTAAGAAAAGGGGAGGTAGGTATTACGTTTGAAGGTGAGGTTGAACCTGAATGAGGATCGGCTCGGGGGTGCGGGTAGTGGCTTTTGATCGGTTACAGGGATGACGGCGCATTCCGGGCTACAAGAGGGCCTGACTCTGACTGTTAGGAGGTACCTCCACCTCGCTTTTCGATGTCCGCTCAGCAACCTCGGTATTCAATAAACATATATATCTCATGAGATGCAAGATAAACCTACATACCTACGTAGGTAAATCAGCTTATCAGTTAGCAGTTAAAAGAAAAAGAAAAAGAATTGACGGATCTGAACTCGCGTGATAAACCACAGGCAGGCAGGACCTGTACGAAGTAAAAATGTATACATACCCCTGCTAGCCCTGTAAGCAGTAGGCAGTCTGGCAGTCTGGCAGTCTAGTCAGATCACCTTATTTATAGCTCCTTCATATAAAAGCTATATGTAGCCATGTAAGCCGCTTGCATATTCTAATACCTACATAATGTTAGTCTAAGAGGTCAACTAAAAATAAGGGGCTTGACGATCGAATCACCTGCAGATGCGATGCCGATCCTGAAAGAAGTAGGTCATTATACATTTCAACATCATGTAGTCTAGGTTATTAACGCAATAGTCATAGGCGCAAGGTCCCGATGAAGACTGGTCTGGGCTAAAAGATGCGAAGGCGAGACGCAAGTTACAGAACCGATTGAATGTTCGTGCTCATCGTTAGTAGCCCACATA
This sequence comes from Hypoxylon sp. FL1150, assembly GCA_022495205.1. Lineage (NCBI taxonomy): Eukaryota > Fungi > Ascomycota > Sordariomycetes > Xylariales > Hypoxylaceae > Hypoxylon > Hypoxylon sp. FL1150. Next base: position 112,612 of record MU376166.1, read on the forward strand.
CCCTGCTTCCTTTTCAGTACCTACTTATAGCATGCTTGGAAACATATAGGGAGACGAAAGGCTTTACTTGCAGAATCAAGAATGCCTATCGATTCTAACTCTAACTCAAACTCGAGTGTACAGCTATCGAACAGGTCACACGATATGTGTAGAGATCTAGTCCAGTTCCCGCTGAGCCTCGATCACCTGATTCCCTTGGTGCAATACAACTTCATACGCGGTGTCTTGACCAACATAGCAATTCTGGGTTCGCAGAATGCCTTTCCTAGGGAATGTGCCAGGATCTGGGTGAACATGCCCCTTTTCCCAGCCCCATCTACCATCCCGGAGTCTCTTCAACCAACGGCACTACAACGAAATACGCCACATGAGCCGTGGATTGATATTATCCCTGACAAGCAAATGCGCGACAACGCGATTCTTGCGATGGGGACATTTAGGCGCGAGGATATTGAGGAAGACGTGTCAGTTTCCGTCTTCGGAACAGAGCAGCTGCTTCAACTAAACGGGATTATAGCTTGGAACGAACCATGGCGACCTGAGGGCTGGGAGTTTACGGAGGGGTTCATCCAACGATGGCCATTCTTGGTAAAGGGCTGTTATAAGATGCTGGAGTCAACTAACCGGTGGCGGGTTATACGAGGCGAAGAACAGTTAGTCGTCGAGCTGTAGAAATATAGACGTAGACGATGACGATATGGAGGGAGATGTTACATTTGTACGGAATAGATTATGTACATATGTAGGTACCTTAGGTACACTAGGTGCTCTCCTGTCTGCTGTCTGGATACTACTAGGTAGTATATAATTGCGGGGTGATGTGGGGGAACCTGCATAATCTCCGACCTTAAGGTTCCAGTCAGCTGGCTGGCTGGTGGCCAGCCTCTTCCAACTTCAGCTAGGTCTCACCGTTGATAGTAAATGAAATGCCCAACTCTCTCTGCACATTAATATTCGATGGACTTACGCAACTGACACCATATTCCAATCCAAACCATTCGCCCTACATAGGCAGGCTTAGCAAGTCATAATGAGATCCTTGGTCGACTCGACGTGAGTCCGTCCAGCTCTTCTCCGTATACAGTATACACATTTAACCAACGGCCCTCACTAACCAATCCCTGTCTCTGTACACGTATAGCGCACGATGGCAGGAAACTCTCAAGCATAGCCACAGCCTTGCAGATCTGCAGCGGGCCGTCAAAGACAACGGACCAAACAGTCCTTGTGTTTCAGGATGTAGATCGATATGCTGGAAGGTCGGTGACATCAAACTTACCAATGCTGGATGGATCTGAAGACTGACCTAAGTCTAGGCCTTTCTACTAAACCAGACAACCAACACCACGAATTGGTCACACGCTCTATTAGAGTCGCGAAGTACATACTCGTCGCTTAGGGATCACTTCCTAAAATATATAAGACACCCCGAATACCTCACTGCCGCTACTCTCGACCCCCTAGCAGATGATGCTGATGTAAGATGACCCTAGAGAGTAATGCTGCTCTTATTGACTTGAACTAGTCTCCTTGGAACACCGTCCGCCACGATGAGACGCTACGAGCCGAAATTCTTCAAGATGTCCAACGGTTACCGGATGAGCCTTTCTATCACCAGCCTCACATCCAGACGCTCATCTTAGATATCCTCTTCATCTATTGCAAACTCAACCCGGAGGTGGGCGGGTACCGCCAGGGCATGCATGAGCTCCTAGCACCTATCGTCTACATTGTCGAGCAAGATGCTATAGACCCGGGTGATGCTACTTCGGATCCATCAGCTGATTTGAGAATGGTAGAAATGTTAGATGCCTCATTCGTTGAGCATGATGCATTCGCCCTCTTTTCCAAGGTTATGGACCATGCAAAGTCATTTTACGAAGTAGCCGATACGCAAGCGTCTTTTAACACATTCGACCGAAACCCTTCAGCATCATCTATCGTTGAGAGAAGCCAGTACATACACGAGGTATGCTTATACAAAGTAGATCCCGAACTTTCGACCCACCTCAAGAATATCGAGATATTGCCGCAGGTGTTCTTAATGTGAGTGATCATTCATTCCTACATTCCTATTCAATGTACCACTAACATGTCTGCTGTAGTCGCTGGATTCGCCTCTTATTTAGTCGCGAGTTCCCCTTGGACCAAATGCTTGTACTTTGGGACACATTATTTTCCGTAGATCCGTCTTTCCAACTTATAGACCTTGTTTGTACATCAATGCTGATTAGAATTCGATGGGACCGTAAGTATTATGTGTCCATCATCCTACGAATACGTAGCTGATCCTGCGGTAGTTCTCGATGCAGATTATACCGTCGCACTACAACTTTTACTCAGATACCCGCCTCCACAACCCCAGTATGGTCCACATACCTTCATTGACGATGCAGTATACCTTAGAGATCATTTTGATGTAGCCGGAGGCTCTGCGTTAATAGAAAAATATACTGGAAAGGACCCCGCCTCGCTGGGGGCTGATTCTGGAGTATCATCACCCCAAAGAGCAAGTTCTAACGTAAGGCGAAGGTTCGCCGGTGCCAAATCTCCCCTATCTTCCTCTCGCTTCAAACCACCACAAGGGGGTATAGAAGGTTTGATTCAAGGTACAGCTAAAGGCTTTCTTGAAAGAGGGGAGAAGTTGGGCATCAACCAAGCCGTGCGCGACGCTGTGGTAGAGATCCGTCGCAACGTCCAGGACGCTAGGAGCTCTATTAAAGCGGGCAGGGACCTCTTCAACGAGCCGGGGCCAAATACGGCGGTGCGGGCGGTTGCGTTGATGGATCGGAGGAATAGAAGGTTGGCGGCCATGCTGGACGAGCCCATGTCTGCGCTGAAGAGCCTTGCCACTCTCAATCCAGAGGACAAGCAAAAATACCAAGACGCTCTCGAGATCGCCGTTGCAAAAATTCAGTTCGTGAAGGTCTACCTGGAGGACTCCACTATCGCTGTCCCGGACGAGGAAGAGCCGGCATCGTCGTCGACGCCGTCGGAATCTCCCCCTACCGAGGCCAAGAAGGTTGATCCCGGGCCCCTGAGCGACGCGGTCGCCGCAATGGCCCTCAACTCCTCGACGACGACCGACCCTCCCAACCCCGACGCCAGTAAGCCTTCCATAGACGCACCGAAACCCGACCCGGATACGATGGACACCGACGACCCACTAGGTGGCGCGTCGGCCCCGACGGTCGAGAGAAAGCTCGAGCGCCCGCAGGCGCCCATCCCGACGCGCTCGACGCTCGCGCAGTCCTCGTTCTCCTGGATGCTGGAGCCCGACACCCGGCCGTCGTCTGCGTCCTCCCCGTCTCAGCAGCACCCACCCATGTTCCCGCCGAAACTGTCATCTTCCGGCAGCTCGCACCGCAAGCGGCCGTTGGCCAACGCTAACCGCGAGCGCACAGCTTTCTTATTTGGGGAGGTGTCCGCCGATGAGAAGGGTCAGGCTGTCCTGCCTGGTGATATCTTCGGGCTGCAGGAGATTCGGAAGACGGAGAGATAGGGGGTTTGGGTAGGTAGATATATATTGTATATGCGGGGCATTGGGATGGCTTTCAATATGAATATATAGGTATATATACTTTCAGTCATGTCCTAGTGATTATTGTGAGATAAGTTGTCAGGATATGGCTTTAGTTGGAACTCAAGGCGTGTAAACGTATTTCGGAGCTGGAGAGCGAAATAGTTCTTATAAAGCATATAACATAGTCATTACTCGTAACTTGTGTTCTACCTATCTCTATCCTCTCCATGAAATTAAATTTGATGAACATGTACTGTATTAATTCTTCACTCGCTATGGCCGATCCTATTCTATCTCACTTCTTCCCCATCTTCGTCCTCTCTTCGATCACATACCCTCCCCCTTCCCATGAGAGCAACAAACGTGTAATCCCGTATGCAAAGAAAGAAAGAAATACTAAGTAACAAGAAAAAACAAAACAAACGCACACTACTATTACACCAGACTCATGCCAGAATACTCGGAAGTAACTTGGAGAAAAACGACAAAGAATAAAAAAAAAAAGAACAAAATAAAGGGAAAAGATAGATCTGTATCATAATTGGAAAACCCCCCTAATCTAAACGCCGCACCGTAATTGATGATATGATGTGATGCGATGTGATGTGATGTGATATGCTGCTGTATATTTTCCATCTGTCCAGGTATATAGTGTGTGCTTTGGTTTCTGCTTGCTTGCGGTCTTCGTGTCATCCTGCTCTTTTCCCGTCCGTCTCTCCCTTTCCCTTCTGTCAAACGAGAAGCCTCTCTGGAGCCAGCATCGAATTTTCGTTATCATATTATCTTTCTGCCTGCCTGCCTGCCTGCCTGCCTGTCTTGCACACGCGCACGCACGCTTTCCCGTTGCTTATTTATGTTTTCTCTTCGCTACCTGCTCCCCTACTCCCCTTTCTCCTCTTAACTTCTCTCCCTTCCTTATTCCCCCGAATGAATCGCTATTCTCGAGAGCTGGGTATCGCTTGTGTGTAGAATAAAAAAAAGCTATCTCTTCATTTCCATGATGATCGTGCTTGCGTTGTATGCGTTGTATCCGTTTGCCCTGTATTTCTTCCAGTGCAGTCTAGCCCCATTGAAAAAAAAGAGAAAACCATCAAGCTCCGAGTTCGTACAAAGCCATCGCCGTCGCCCTCCCCCGAAACCAATCGCCTCTCCCTCCCTTCCTCGTTATCTCCTCATCACATCATCATCGTTATCACCATCATTCCATCTGGCACCAAGGATGCTGGATCACCTGCTCGATGTCATACCGCTGCTCGACGTCGCGGTTGAGCATGCGGCGGATGAGGTCGATGCTCTCCTCGCTGATAACGTACGGGACCCGCAGGTCGCGATCCATGATCTCGTCGATACTATAGAATGGGTTTTCCTTATAGACGATGGTGTAGAGGAGGATCCCGAGCGCCCACACGTCCTGCTCCTTGCCCCCGTACGGCTTTCCCGCTAGTACCTCCGGAGCGGCATAATCTAGAAAGAGTAGGTTGGTCAATATGACAAGAAGAAAAAGAAAGAGGCGCGGCTAATGAGATGATCAACATACCAATCGTGCCCACGAAAACGTCAAATGGTCCACTCTTAATATAAGCCGCGCTCCCAAAGTCGATCAGCTTGATATGGCCCTCACCGTCCAAGATCACGTTTTCGTCCTTGATATCGCGATGGACCACCTTCGCGTGTGTGTGGAGGTGATGGATCGCCCTGGCCACCTGAACGAAAATGCTCCGACACTCGTCCTCCTCCATGTTGGTGCGGAGCTCGATGTAGTCGAAGAGGTCCATCCCCGGATACCCGTGAGGCGCCATCTCGATGTAATAATTGGTCTCATCCTCGAAGAAATCTTCCATCTCCACGATGTTGGGATGCCTGAAGCCGTCGCGCCGGAGATAATCCAGAACGTGTATCTCTAGGGGAACTGTGCCGAGGCGTCGGTCTCTCGTCCAGGTGTCCACGAGAATCCGTCGTTTTGTTACGTATTTCAAAACCACTTTCTTCCCGCTGCCATACTTATACCGTGCGAGTTTGACCTGACCGTAAGCGCCCTGCCCCATATCTTCCAGAATTGTAAAGTCCTGAATGGTTTTCTTACGCGGCGGCTCTTCGACTCGAGGTATTGAAACTGACGATCGCTTCTCCGAGGCTCTTGTAACGCCACTAAGCTTCGCAGCTGCGTTTATCGCGGCAACTTTGAGTTGTTGCGATATCGACGGCGCCGCTGAGACGGGCTTGGACTTTGGCTCTTCCGTGTCCGAGCCTATATCCTGCGGTGTATGTGCTGGCGTTTGACCCGGAGAGGGCTGGTGTAAGGGTGATGCTGCGCCAGACAGCAGTGGCGATACAGGATTCGTCATAAGCGACGGCCGAACATAAGATGCATGCAAGTGTCGCGAATAGGTAATCCATAACGCATAAACCATTTCCGATTCCACAGTCGTAACGGCTTCGTCGTTAGCCTGCGACTCATCGTCACTCCCACCTGAGTCTTCAGATTGCTTCTCGCTTTTAACTACCCTCATTTGAACGTCGATTTTCAGTTCCGTACCATCGCGGTGCTTGGCCGGGAGCCCGTCAGGGTTCAAAAAAGTGGCAGTAGCATCTGGTTTGCGGTGATGGAGGCCCAACAAGGCTGATGCCTTTCTGAAGCTATGCTCCGGCACCACTATGCCATCCTGAAGCATAACCCCATCGTGATCGACCAAGATTTCGAGGATCTTATCAAAATCTGGTATCAAATTGTTGATCGATTGTCCCTCAGGTTTCTCGTAACCGAAGAGGGCCCCACAGAATGCGGAATTCGAGCTCTGGATCTTGAGAGACTCGGGGGATACAACGATGATTCCTGCAATATGAGGAAAACTCGAAACACGAAGCTCGGTCTGACCCCTTGTTTGCGAGATCATCGCAGGAATATTGACATTCTCTCTGTTTCGGCAAGTGAAGTATTTCCGTTTCGTGACTTGAGCATAGTCGATAGCGCCATACCTGGGATCGATACCCTGACGAGGGATACGGGGAATCAGCTTGCCGACATCCTGGCCCGGTTGTAGATTTTCTTCTCCCCATATCGGCTCCGTCTCTCCCGATATCTTCGTCACTATGCCATCTTCATCGAGACTTAGCCAGGCTACGTCTTCGTGGATTTCTTCCAGAACCCAAATTAACCCTACTTTCTTCTCCTTAACCCATAGACTAGCGGAGCCTGTTGCGCCGTTACGTTTTTGTATGGGAACAACGTCACCGCAAAGCAATACTCCCCTAGATTTCGAGCTGCGACTTGAACCTCGCGGTTTTGATGGCGTAGTATCCCCGCTGTGAACAGTTTGTGCGCGCTGAGCCGGAGGCTTTCGAGGAGGTTGTACTCTTGAGTTAGGTTTGCTTAACAAGTGTGCTGTGATGCCACCACGACCTCCTAGTAACGAAGAGCCTGACATTGGGGGCGCAGGTGGAGGTGCAGTCTCGACAGGTGTCTGCCTTGCGTTGTTGGCTTCACCGTGGAGTTTATGTTCTAACCAATCTCGTCTTTCCTCCTGTACGACTTCTAAAATGCCCATCTTACGCACTTCGGCCTTGGTGACCCCAAAGACGAGACAAGCTAAGTCATTCGCGGCTAATATCGTCCACGGAGGCTTAGACTCAGTGGTAAAGATCGCTTGCGCGGCCGGAACCCACCGAGTTGCGTGGCCATGTACCGCGGATCCCAGAGAACCGGACGTGTTGAGCGCAGAACCCATAGTCGACGATGGAAGTGTCGGAGATACCAACGCCTCGAGATAGCCTTCTGTTGCACCGGTATGGTACGGCTGTGCCATAGTATCTATGAGCTTCTGTTGCATCCCAGCTGATGCCACATCTGTAAACGTTCTTCGTAGACTCATTGGCCTCGATGCCGGAGGTGACGTCTGAGCCGTCGTACCACTCTCGTTCGTCGGGGCTCTCGATGAGCTCTCCGAGTCTGTCTGGTCTTGCAATACGTCTATCAAATTCGACATGGGTTTACTCGCTTCGCTACCTAAAGGCTGCGTGGCAACTGGCAGTTGATCTACGGGAGGTCCTCGCGCCGTCGTAGGGGATACAACAGGAGTCATAAAGGATTCGGGGCTGCTCGTCCTCGGTATAAAGTCCTTCTCGAATACATTCTCTAGTGAGACCTGGGCAGGACCGGTCAACGGACCCGGGGCGATCGAAGGGTCAGCATTTGGCAGGTTTCCAGCGCCAATGAGCTGGGCCCTGGCAAGTAGGTTAAGCATATTCTGTGTTTCGACGTCGCCGCTGACTCTGGCTTGGGCACTGGCGATAGCAGCGTTCGAGGAAACGGCCCATCCCATGCGATCTTTCATAAATTCTATGGATCGTTTCAATACGTTCTGACGGTTGTGGATAAACTCTTCGGATTGGTGGGCGAAGGAGAAGGAGTGTAGGGACTCGGAGGGAAAGCGAGACAGGTCTTCGGCGAAGGGAGAGGCCGGACCGGTCGTCAGTGGAGTGTGGTGCCCCGAAGGGAGCAGTACGGACATGGACGTGGATCGAGGGAGGCCTGCCGAGGGACTTCGGGAGGAGGCTGCGGTCGAGGGCATCGTAGGGGTACGCGGAGAAGGGTGCTGACGAATGCGTCGTAAACCAGAGATACCCAGGCCATGGTCATGTTCGGTGATTATAGGGGATCTGTGGTTTTTAAGACAACCAAGATATTAGTCGCTAGTGAGACCTGGTCCATAGTGTGTATTTAAACAGTGCGGTTTTATTCCCTTTCTTTTTCTTTTTCTGTCTCTACGTCTGGGGATTCTTCGGTGTATGTAAAATGAGGCGGGCTGAGCACACACGCCCGCATGTGACATAGCTGAAGATGGTGTAGGCGTACACACGCAAATCCACCTTTCCCCGTGCCCGTGGGTGTCCGTGTGCCCATAGTGCCTACCTCTTCATTCCCAGCTGTCGGGTTTTGGCATAACGTACCTTGTGATTTGGTCAGACTCTGCCACACCTAATCCCGCGTCGAAGGAGAACCTCAACCTTGGCCTTTCGGGAAATTCAGACACGACGGCGAGGTTCCCCGTACTGCGGTTCTTGGGGATTCGCAGCGGTGCCGAGAGCTTGTTGCTCCTGGTAGGGCCGCGGCCGCGCTGGGGTTCTGCATCTCCATCATGCTGAATGTTCTCGACGCCTTGGTGGGTAGCGGGATCAGTGGCCATGGGCATGGATATCGTGTGTCGTTTCAACCGCGAAACTCACCACTGTCGTGGACTTGGTTGCCACCATGGATATGTTTCATTACTGGAGGAGAGCAGTGGAATGCCGTGCTACGACCGGCGCGCAAGGAATCTGGACGAGAGGGAGGAGTGAGGTAAAAACAAAAGGAAGGAAAAATACAGGTTTGAGAGATCCTAAGAAAAGCTGATAGTGGATGCGCGGACAGGCGGGGTTGATGAGTTGAGGCCTGATGGAGGAAAGAGTTGCATGGAATATTGGGTGTTAGAAGATGGGATGGGAATCGAATAGTCATGCTGCTGAAGGTGGTCGCTAACTAGCACTGCCTTTTAGGTCACCTGCAGCCCGTAGCCTGCCTGTGTGATGTGCTGATTACCTACCTAGGTAGGTTAGGTAGGTATTGAAACGCAAGCTGCAAAGATGCGGGTAGGTACTACTTGTAAAAAGACGGTTGGACTTTTAGCGGGGGGAGTTTCTGAGTCCGCCTGCCGACGGTCGGCTTTCAGCAGCCTACTGACGCCTTAGGGGTACACAAGAGCCTAGATCCCACCTTTAAACCCAAGTGTTACGGGTGTTACCCTACCGTAAAACTACTGGCCCACCGTGCTGATCGTGGCACACACGCCCGCTCTCCTAAAGCTGGGGAACCCTTGACAGGGCTTTGGGTCGGCTGGCTGTTGATAGGTTCGATAGCATGGTACCTAGGTTATTTCGAGCATAGAAGCCGAGCAAGACGAACATTTTCCAAATACGCAGTTATTGGAAGGCCGTAGTCAATTGACTTGGATTGGTCGTTGGCCGAGTGTAGAAAGCTGGTAGTCAGATCATATATGATCTAATTCCGACTTGAGTCGAGTATCAGACGAACCCTTAGGTTAGGGTCTTTTCATCACGAGTCACAGTCGTACATTAGGTACCTACACCTACACCTATGTACCTACCTAGGTTACATGGTACCCGCAATGCGTGCTTCCGTAAACTTGCGAACACCAATGGCCAATGTCTTTCTATTTCTACCTCAGGTTATCACCCCTCCTTTTTTTCTTTCTTTTCCTCTGCTCTTTTTTCCATCTTATCAATTTAAATGTACCTCATCCATAAAAAATATTTAAAAAAAAAAAAAAAAAAATAAAAAAAAAAAAAAAAAAAAAAAAAAAAAAAAAAAAAAAAAAAAGGACACATAATTCAAGACCCTCCTTGCTTTCTTCAATAACCAGGCCGCCAGGACCCCAACTAGCTATGATGTCAACCAGCATAGGCACGGTGGGCGTAAACCAGTACCTTTAGCTATTGGTCAGTTAGTTTCCTGCTAGCGGTCCTTTTTTCTTTTCGGACGCGCGCCTCTAGCGGCTGTCCGAGGGAGGGGGGGAACGGCGACAACGGTCATGACATTATAACCAAAAGCATTCCCACGCTACTCATGTACTATACGTAGTCGTCAACTACCCCGAGTCCCAGTTCGTGTGTAATTGTGTAAGCCAAAGGGGCGTGCATGTAACCGCTTACAGTTGACATATCCATCGATCTCAAACTCGTGGGGGTTCCGTTTCCCCCCTTTTATTCTTGTGTTGTCTACCTAGTTATTTCTTCCAAGAGACCATCCAGCTTTCTTGCCGTAAATCTTCTCTTCAAGGGGAATAGATTTTCTCATTTTGCAGTGTGCCCAGTGTGCTGCAAACCATTTGGGTCGGGGGACGGTCTAGATTTACCTCATAATACTCGGTTCTTGTTCCACCCCCTCACTGTTAAGACAATACTCATACACATACCTAGGTTACCAGGTACCTACCTACCTAAGCCATCAGGGCTGTAATAACCTCGACCAGCACTTTTAAAACGACGAGAGCCAATTCACCAATTAGTAAGTTCTGATAACAGAAGTAATGTCGAGGATTGCCTCGTACGTTTTGCTTGCTTCGTATTTCTTTTCTCTTCTTTTTTCTTTTGGTGGCCCTCTTATGCGAGCCCGTAAAGGTATCTCTTCCTTCCTCTCAAGTATATAGTTCCCATCTAAGAACGTTAAAAACTCCGCTGGTTTGTGTTCCTTATCCCACGTACCATGCTTCCTCCCTCTCCCTTGAAGGAAACTGCTGCATGGCACAAGTCCCACACAAGCCCAGGTTTTTTCCCCTAAACGCCATACATGCATCTTTGCTAAGGTAAACTCCGTTGCCGCCCATAGCCCCCTTTCCCCTACCCCTTCGCCTCGAAATTTTCCTTATCCCTTTACTGGTTCCCCATTCCTAGACTTTTGGTTAATCCACCAGAATCTCGAGTATCCTCGTCCTGTTATAGCCCACTAGTATACAACATATATATACCTGACGAGCTCGGCATTGACGCCTTGCCATCGCTGAAGTAAAATTGTTGAACGGTTGCGGAGGCGGCGCTGTAGTCGAATATCACCTGCTTGGTGGGGTACCTAGGTACTTATGTATATAAGCTCGCAAACGCTTGCCAACGACTTGCCAACGCAGTCGATTAATGCCTTGCGTTTTAATACCTCTCATCTTCTCGAAGCTATTTCGCCACGCCTAGCTTTGAGAACCGATGGAGGAAGGAGAGCTTGCGCCCTTATTTCTCCGGAAAAATGTTGACACGTTCATCCTGAACCTGCTGGTTTTCTTCTTGAGCGATTTCTCGGGTTTAAGAGTATTTCCATTAGAATCCTCTTCAGAATTAACCGACTCGAAACTTTCCTCCGGTGCCGTCCCGCGACAGTCACTCGCTCTTCCCCGACAGTCGCTCGGCGATCCTCGACAATCGCTTGCTGTTCCGCAACAGTCAGTTGCTGGTTCTCGATAATCGGGTGCTGTGACCGTGGTAACGGGGAGGCTGCACGAAGGCTCGATGGATTCTTGGCTAACAATGCTGGTGCCTTGAGTGCTTGGTGAGAATGGCATCTTACCCGTAGTAGCGCTCGTAGCTTGCGACTGCCAATCTCCCGGCGGCACCGAGTTGCTGCCGTCCGTCGTTTCGCTACACCGCTGCTTGCCGTTATGTCCCACCACTCTATTTTCAGGCTCGTTGATGTTGAACGGGTCACTTGCAGCGAATTCCGCCACGCTATCGAAGTCGATGGAGACGCCATTCATCTCTTTGTATTGCCCTGGAATATTAGGGATGTGAATTGGTTGCTCCGGGGGTGACGAACCAGCTTTCTTCATTTCAGCGTGGTTGGGAACCAGATCGCATTTCGTCGGATCCAACGAGAAATCTTCAGTGCCATCTGGTCGAACAGCCACTTGACTTAAAGCGCGCGGTGATAGTATCCCATCAGTCAACTTTTTCCTTCGCTCCTCGTCCATTCCTGGAATTTCTTCCACCGTTTTTTGGAAAAGACCTTTGTTCGTCTCGAGCTCGACAACAGTATACTGCATGGCTGGCAGTACATCGGCAACCCCTTGAAACAGGGGAATGGCAAACATATTCATAAAGCTCAGCTGAGCTTTGGCTAAGGATAAGAAGTCCTTCTTCGGTGTTGAAATAAGAGACGATGTAATGCCGATTTCATTCTCCATCGTTCCTTGTCGCGAAAACTCGTCGCAAAGGATATACATCCATTGGAGCGCGGCCTCGTACTTTCGTGCCTGCCGAAGACGTTAGCCATTCTTCAACTTATCTTGAAGATACTCATCAGGCTCAATACTTACGACATTGCTGATGTCTGCGCATTTGATCAGTAACGAGCAAACGAAAGCTGTCTGCTCTTCAGGCTTCCAGCCTTCAATAATATCGCCCTTGCGCAGCTTTCCTTGGAGGTCGGTTAATTTCTGTATGTAATCGAAGTGTAGACCCATATCCGTCGCTAGAATCGCGCTGACCATAAGGGTACGCATCTTCCTATCTTGAAAGACAGTGGGCCAGTATCTCCGAAGTATCTGCGAATAGGCTGCGCAGTGGAAAGACTCGAGGACGGATCGGTCATTATATAACTGCGCCAGGGGTGCATTGAGCACAACCAGGAAACCATTGTTCACGCCGGGGTGGCCGACGTCGTGACCGATTGCGGCTATGAGAAGTGTTATTGCCTCAAAAGGCCTAAGTAAAGCTGAGAGCGGATGTTTCTCTGTCGACTCGGTAGGAGCGCTAGACTGGGAGGGATAAGGTGGCAAGGCTCCTATATGGACGAGGAAATTAAAGGTCGCCTGGAGAACGTCGACAGCGTGTCGGAAATTGTGATAGGGTACGAAGGTATTATAGGCCGCTCGAGTTGCAACGAGGAACGACGTCAATTGGTCTGGAAATGTCAGTGGAAGAGCCCTGTGGCGAAGAGAATGGGTTACCTACCAGTTGGTATCCGCCATTCCGATAGTTCTGGCATAGAAAGCGCATGCTTGAACATAAGTATAGCGGCGATAAGGAGTGAATCGTCGCAGAAGTCGTGAGCACAGAAGTGCCACTTGCCTACAGCTTCAGCGATTTCCGCACGGCGCTCTGATGGGACGTTGACCTTGACACTCCCGATACGATCTTCAGCTTCTTTGCCCGAAGAACGACAGATCCCCTTCATTAACCCAGACACCATGGCCTCCCTAAGGTACGAGTAAGGCTGTTCCTCGTGGACGCCAACCCATGATCGCTTGCGACCTCTTCGAACCTCGAGCGCTGCCTGCTGTTCCCTAGCAGCTTCTTTGTGGGCCCGATATGCGTGAACTTCGAGTGTCGTCAAGGTTTTCATATGCAGCGGACTAGCCATTACATCCACTGCACCGGAGTCCAGACACTTTCTCAGGAGAGCGCGACTTGTTAGTGATCTACTAGTCGCATCCGGCGCTTCTGAAAGGTAATCTGCATAAGCTGGCTGAATGGGATCATCGTTCGCGCCGTCGTTCGCTGGTGGGGTCCGTAATAAGGGGAAGCTGATAACAGGAATAGGTACGACCAGCCTGGAGAGGCTCCTTAAATGAGTCTCGTAGACAATTCGCTCGAGTAATCTTAAACCATATAACTCCCCTTCCGGGTACTCGTCTACTCGGTTGGCTTGCGAGACTTCAGAACAAGGCGAATGTTCCCGTTCAGGCGATATCGATCCTATTATTTGCTCATTGTGTGGTGTGTCGATCAGTACCAGTGTCGGTTTAAGTTCTACCATGGAGGTGTCATGTAAGTGAAACAGTTTGGATATGCAAGCAGTACCGCTTGCGCACGCATGCACTATAACAGAATTAGTTATCGGCCCGGGAGAGGCGTCGCGCCAGAAACTGACCATCGCCAAAGGCATCTAGCAGAAGTCCCAGATTATCTCCTAGTTCGCCTGACTCGAGCAGTCCTGGGCCCGAGGAACCAAGTGATCGGTCTTGGAGTACATTACGATCCACGTAGATAACATTACATGTTGCGCTATCCATCGTGGCGGACTATGGCATCCAGTCTGGCGACTGGAGCACTTCCGCCAAGGGTGATATGTCGTCGCAATCGGCGCCGCAATCGAAGTCCACCGCGCAAGCAAGCACTAGGGTCAGAGAATAGTCAATTGAGTCGTAAAGGTAGGTTTAACAATGTCTCAGCTGGCGGCTGTTTTAGTATATCGTGTGTGCGACGGCAAGAACGTTCGGCGCGCAAAAATCGTACTCGAGACTCGGTGGGTGCCTTGACAGGCCACTCAGATCAGATTCCGCTCCCAAGTCAACCATCCACGAAACCGAAAAGGACAAGAAGCGCATGCGACAGTATGGGTGCGCCGAGGTTACTGGTTAGATTTCGAAGGGAGTCGAGAATTACAGCAGATTAGTAACATAGGACTCGGGACGAGCGAAGATGCACATATGCGTGCTACTATGATCGTATGTGTGGAAGGAGCCCAAGTGGTGGTCGCTTCATACCTCGCTCTGGCCAGAGAAAGGAAGGGATGTTACACTCGAACGGGAGCGACAATGCGTTTCGCAACGTCGGTTTTCTTGATCGAGGCCCCTCGCCGATTCTTTTTTTTTTTTTTTTTTTGGTGTAAGGGCGTTCTAAGGGATGTTGGTGACGGTCGAGGCCAAAAGAGAAGAAAAAAATAAAGTTACTGGTTGACCTGTGGCTACTTCGAAGCTAATCTATTAAACAAAGTCGAGAGCCTGGCCTGGCACACAAAGGTCGGTCGACGAGTGGTCAAGAAGGGATATTGTACAGTCGGATTAATGTGACGTAACGTCCTGGGACAGGACAGAAAAAAGAATAGCGTGATATTTTCTCGGTGATCCAAGGTAAAAGGTAACAAACAATGACTTGAGATACCGATGAGCAACAGAAAAAAAAGCAGACTAAGAAGTCCCAATGTGGATTGTACAATAGGAGAGAGGGAAAGGAAGGGGGGACAAAAGATGAAGTCTGGCGAGTCTGCGATTAATCGGCTGTCATTTTTAGTGCGACGGCAGTGAGCTTTTGCTTTAGGAACTTGTCAAGGTCCACTGTTGAGTACAGACGAACAGACGACAGGCGACAGGCGACAGGCGACAGGCGACAGGCGACAGGTACATATACAAGCCGTACGGAGGGGCTAACTTTAAAAGCCCAGCTGTAGGATCGTTCTAGGGTATCTATTGTATCGTACCAACCCAGTAGGTACAAATACCGTCCAGCCGTGCGAGGTTTATGTACAGGAGGCGGAATAAATGGGGGGCGCTACATCTAGGTGGTTGGCAAGGGTGGTTGTCGTCAAAACACGGTGACTTTTGAAGTGTCATTCAATTAGGACTCAAAGAGAAAAAAAGGAGAATTTCAAACGCGGATAGATTTAGTCAGACTGTTAAAATGATGGAAGCAGAATGGAAATTGCCGTTGGGTGGTGTCATGACAGCATGATGGCAGATTGGTCCGCATCTGTATCTGCATCGCGATTCTTGGGTCGAATATGTGCTTTGGGAAGATGCGGGAAGTTGGGGGCCGTCAATCACATCCCATTGTGAGCGCGTTGTGTGCACATTAGGTACATTTCATTAATGTTAGGTATGCGTGCGAGTGGATTGACATGTCACTGCATCTCGACCATCTACCAGCCCTGAACTTTAGTGTGCCGGATGTACCTCCCAGGGATATAACCTACAAGGTGTACTTATTCCAGCAAAAAGAGGTAGATTGCAATTAGGTATGGATGTGGTGATGTAAAAGTGTAGAAGGTCCTCCAGTAGGTCCAAGGTATAAAATACCTCCACAGTGTATGTAGCACCTTCCTTGCTTGTACCCTTCACCTAGTACGGACTGACAAGAGGTCGTCCCTGACCTTCAATAGCTTCAGTAATCCACGAGCAACAAGCTCTCTTCAGTACCCTTCAATTCATCAGGTCCTCCAGTACAATATATACGCTTTGATGTATACCCTTCGCGAGACCACCCGGGCTTTGCACACACACTGGTGACCAGCCACCCAAATACCATCAGAACAACAGTAGTAATTTCGTTGGACGTAGTACGTATTTGGGGCAGTATAACGAGTGATTCTCCGTACCCAGGACTCAATCGAAGACGTAAATGGCGACGAGGAGGTTCTTCAGTATCGTAGTGTAGAAAAGGGCTTGTAGCGTAAGGCTTCAGTAGGTAGGTAGGTGTGGACGAAGGGGCTCTTGAGTGACGATTCGATTTGGTTCAGAAGGTGGTTTTTTGTGTATTTTCGAAGCACCAAAAGGTAGCAATTGATTATTTAATTATAAGGCCATAATTATACGACGTCTAATCACCACGGAGGCGCTTCGTACGTCCTGGACGAAATCACCAAAAAGAGGTAGATTGCAATTAGGTATGGATGTGGTGATGTAAAAGTGTAGAAGGTCCTCCAGTAGGTCCAAGGTATAAAATACCTCCACAGTGTATGTAGCACCTTCCTTGCTTGTACCCTTCACCTCCAGCCTGCCGTGCTAAAGGTAAAGGGGAGAAGGCTCGTACACGGTACCCGGCACCCAGTCCTTCATCCTTCGACCTTCCCGACCGAGACGGAACTGGTTCTGCTGCTCTGCCTGTCCGACCTGCCTCTCTGCTCTTCCTGTCCTTCTCATTCCGGGCAGAGCAGAGACAGAAGTAGAAGTAGAAGTCCAATAATCTTGGAATCCATGCGGCTGATGAACTGGTCGGTGACAACTTTCATAGCTGCTGCAGAAAGGAATGTAGTTGGCAATATTTGGGACTCATCGGAACCAATGATAGGGATGGCGAGATTGACGGTGGAAGTGATGAATGAAAAAAGTTCCAAACGTTCCATGCGATCAGGCGATACACGATAGGCTTCGGGGCTGCCGTCCACTTGCAGTCGACGACCGAACTTCAGGTCTGCTTACGTCTCTGTTCCATGCTTGCATCGTAAGCAGAGCCCGCTAAAAACGACAAGCTCCAGGGAGTTGGAGCGAAGCGACTGGCCGACGATGCAGTTCCCTGCATGGTGGGCCCGGGAGACCCCTGCGTGGTCGGGCAATCCTTGGGCGACCTTGGGGGCTTCTAGCCAAGCTTCCAAGGGCTTCGAAGGCTTCCAGAAGCCTGATGGAAGCCTGTAGCGAACAGTCCTGGAAAATTCGAAGTCGAAGGGAAAAAAGAAAGAAAAGATGGAGAAGAGCGGAAAAGGTGGACCTCATCCAGCCAATAACACACGCTGAATCTTACTCCGTACAGTACTTACATGTACATAGTACATCACCTACCATGTATGATGTACCTAGTAGTAGTACACCGTCACGCGAGGATGCACCAACGCACCCCTTGGCGCCTTTTGCCTTTTCACTTTAAGATGATCGTCAAATCTTGAGCCGTCAGGGCAAGAGGCGCAGCACAACCCACAACGCACGCGACCTGACACCTGGGAAGATCCCCATTGATTTCTTACATGTGGTTCAGATTACAGACTACCTTATTAGCCTCGGACGGCCGCGCAAATGGCAAATTCCATTACAAACACGTATTCATCCCTCATCCTCCCCATCCTCTCCCCCCTGCTGCTGGCTACCTGAACTCGCCGGCACGGTTAATATCGTCCCTCCTTGTCCGACCGGCTTCACCACACTGACCACTTCCACGCTGACGAGTAACTACGGGAATTCCGGGACTTTTGTCGAACTATGTATTACCGTAGTCCGTCGTACGAATCATTGCAGCAATTGAAACAGTGAAGTCGAAGGTTCAATGAAAAACGACCTATCGGTCCTTCTGAGAGGAATAAATCCAAGAAACACCATGCAGTTTTAAGTTCAACACAGCAGCTCCGACTGGAAACCTTTACTTACATGTCTATATCTACGCCTGCTCTATAACAAAGGGTGTAACGATACGGACAGCCAGATAGTGCCACGTCCACGGAGTCTATTTTCTTTGAGATACCTAGGTAGGTTCCATGATGTGGTATTAGCGAGTGACTCATCATACTGGTACAATTACATTTGCTCCTCGAGTCAACTGGCGGGCATTTCACTCAGCAAGCCACTTCGCATCTGCTGATAACTTTGGGACCTTGGTCATTATATGACCAAAATTCTGACGAGCTGGTAGCCGATATTGTTACCTTCTGCATATAACATGTGCTCTCAGCGCCCTCAGCTAACATGCTCTCGTAGAGATAACACGCTTATATAGCCATATATAGGCATTATTAAGCAAAGCTCGCTCGGGTTGCCGGGACCGGGTTGGCCGACTCTGATCAGCATCGTGTTCCAGAAACGAGGACTTAGGTATCTGGCGATTCTATTAATATCCTAAGCTTCGCGTTGTACCTGACGGCCTCTATTTGTAAATTATTATTTATTATACACATCTACATGGTTACATCATTCCATCTTGCACATGGTGTTATCTTTGTATCGTTTCCTTATTGTTCCTCTTTTCGGTACCTAGATTATGCCTGTGCCACCAGAGCTATCTATGCCCCTTTCGATCGCCTTCATATTAGTCATTTTCGGCTGTGTCGTTCCCAAACAGCAACTCTGCCGCTTCCTTCAGCCACCTTCCTCTTCCAGTGCTATCTTTCCAATATATCTGTGGGTAGATCTGTTAGTATTATAGGAGACCCCACACAGGCGAAACATCGCGAATAAAGGCTGGCGGACGATGGATCTACTTTCCACTCCCTAACTCCCGGCAGGCAATGACAAGCCCCTATTCGTTTGTTCCTTGGTAAAGCTAAATTGCTGCAAGATCTACACTTCTCCTCAACCTGCCCGCTTGCTTTTTTATACATACGCGTACCTCTCTGCTTTTCAAACCTGCCCGTCTCGGTCTACGTTTTCTTCGTGTGGCTCTAGCCTACCAGCCTACGTGTCTACTCGTCCATTCCAAGTGACCGGGCGTGGAAATCGTCTGCACAGTTACCTTAGCTACCTTCTCTATCTGGTCGGGGCTGCAACCGGATTGCCGGAATGCGACGCGATTGACGAAGCAGTAAGGCTAAGTAAAACGAGGTCCGACCTACCTGCACTCAAGAAGTTGTCTCCATCCTAATATCGTCGTTGTCGGAGTAGCGCAAGCTCCTAGAGACTGTATTCGTCCACTTACATGCGCTTATTACCGTATAACCTGGGTTATTAACTACCTCGTTACCTCGTTGCGCTGTCATTTCTGTCGCTTCTGTTATCATAAACACCGTGGCGTGTTTCATCGGGACGCTTCCCCAGGTTTCACGGACGACCAACAATAAGATGGTAGAGTACCTAATACTAGTTTATTTTCTTCCGGACGGGCAGCCTTCTCTAATTCCCGTATGTGAAGTGCTCCTAACTATCCCGAATTTTGCGTCTGTCGTGTAAAGCTACCGCGAATGGGACCCGCTTGATCATGATAAGAAAGGAGAATTAACAAACCTGGACCTAGACGCTCATCCAACGTTGAGACGGTACTGTGCTCCAGTCTCCCAGCCTTACTACGATGCTCCTCCCCTCCCCTCCTGCCTCAACGACAAAACCCACCAGTGGTGGAATCGTTTTCCCTCTCGGATCGCCGAAATCTCCGAGGGCGCCTCGATCGGAGCCACGTCTCGTCTTTTATCAAGCTCCGAAACGAAAGCTACTTAGTGCATAGCGAACAATCTGAACTGCCGTATACGGCTCCGAGGAGGACCTAACATAGCAATGCGCGTGCGGGATATCCCGCACGCCGCAACTTCTCTGGTAATAGGTATATCGAGTCATGTCCCCTTGGTAGAACTACGGTAATGTATGATGGCGATTTCCCTCTACCGCAGCCAAGAGTATCCCCGAGTTTTTTTTTTTATCTGTTCACACGTTATCTACTAAGTGCAGCCGAAACGCTGTCGTCATATCTTTACCAGTAGCCCTCTAACTCTGGGTGGCGCTTCGCCACGCCTGCACCCTGCGTGCGGTTCTTCTATATTTATCGCGTCTATAGAGGTATGTACCAGCAAACAACAGGGAGATTCGTCGGTCGGCATCGCTTAATTCAGTGTGGTTATCCCTAAGAAACCCGCGGGCCGTGGACGGTTGCCACGACTGCAAGGCAGAGAAGGCCATGAATCCATGAATAAAGGCGCTGGACCCGGTGCAAAAGTATGGTTCAACCCTCGTCCCCCCAAAAGGTATGTACCTGCCGGCCGCATACACGCAGGGTTTGTAGTGTTTTCGACTTTCGAAAATGGGTTCTTGACTTACTTTCGGTTGGCACTTGTGGATTTGCTATGTGTCAGGTACGCATGTAACTGAACGAATCTCCTACGTAGATAGGGTGACGTATCGCCTTCGTCAAAAGTTAATGTTAGTATGGAGAATCCCGAACATCAAAGCCCTCGGAGGCTTTAGAGCTTTATGCTTAAAGGCAAATTCCTGACTTCCCATAGGCTGATAAGCGCCCCGAGGTCTAATAAGTTAACGCGGCTTAAAGTAAGGAGGCATATCTCCTTTGTTCCCCGGAGTCAGTAGGTCAGTAGCTCAGATATTGTAGTCTCCTCGGTCAGGGTACCTATACTTCGGCGCTCTGAAGTTCTCTCCTTTGCTCGGGATAGATTAGCCCTTGATCAAGGTATCTTGGGGTAGGTAAATAGTTTGTAGCCCCCTTTTCCCTGTGTCGCAGGAGGGTTTACGCCACAGAGCTAGACCTCAGCTGAGCCAAGAAAATACACCTCCTGGTTGTGGAGTAAAAGAAGATACCTACCAACCACTCAGCGGCAAGTAGCTATAGTCTACGGTAAAAGTCGTCGATCGGCTGCACATGCCCACTTACCAACGTCTCGGTGAACACCCGCCCACCATGGTCGAGCGCAGGAGTGAGTGAACCCAAGAAAGGAATGCTACCTTAGCCGTGACCTCCTCCTTTATGCCTAGGTTACCAGCTTACATGCCTACTCTTGTCGTGATTCATGGGTTGCTATTGTAGCCAAATGCTCGCTAGATGCTGAATGCGTACCTGTATATACCCAATACCGGGCCTATAGGAAAAGCGCCAGGAAACTGGGAAATGTGAAAGGGAAAGGAATACGGTATTCTTCCCGATACCCCCAATTCAGGCTACCTAGACACATAATGTGAGGTCCTTTTAACATCGTAATGAGAATACCCCCCCCTGATCGTCAGCCGCACCTGTGACTTACTTTCCCGGATTAGCTGAGTATGGAGGCCGGTACATACCTAGGAGGTATGTATATATTTTCGGATTGAATGTTTTCGGATTGAAAATACACATACAAGTAAATATAAATATTCGTGTGGAATTATATATCATCGCTTGCCTACGATATTTCACTTCGTGTCGAGTAAAGATTGTCGACTAGTCAACGCCTTCTCCGAAACCTAATAACATATTCCTTCTCCAAAGCAAAGCTCGACAGTAAACCTACCTAGATACCTACCTTATATAATGAATAAAACTCACCTGCGTCCACGATAAACGTCCATAGTTCATCTTGAACGTGATACCGATTCCTTTTCTAGGCTCATACCTACCTGCCTCAGGAGGTGAAACAATTCTTTTTCATTTTCCACAACCCTACTTAACCGCATTGTCAACCACCTAGCACGCCTCCCAGCACACACCGAACAGTCAAAATGCATGGCGAATACTACTACAGCATACCCAAGGTAAGCCGTTAACCATGAACACATCAGCCCTGCATTTCACTTCACCCGCACACTTTCTTTCTCCCATTATATCCACGCTCTCGGTTTAATTTACTCTGTATCACACATCACACATCATCACATATCTCCACAACAAGCATAAAGACATGCACACACCCATTACCAATGCAAGGAAGCTGTATTGATCTGCTTACAAGAAGCGCCGAGGGAGTACATCAGGTAGCTATGTCACACTCCCAAGCCGCCATCCATGTGGCCCAAGAGCGTTGCAACCACCACCGAACACAGCTCGTCGTACAAGCCACTCGCTCATTACTTTAGCTGGCTAGCTGGCTAGATGACTTGACGTATGTACTCACGCATCGTGGACCAAAACAGCAACAACCACGCTACCACCCTTGCTTCACCTATTCTTTTCTTTTCCGCCTTATTCCTCTTCCCGTCGCAACATAAAACTCCCTTCCTCCCAAACCCCATCCCATCCGTAATTCTTTTCTACTTACCCTTTTCGTAAATATGAGAAACTTATCAAAAGCTCATACCTAAAAGTAAAAGGTTGATCGTCGGTGTCTTTGTCTGCCAAAATGGAGCTCTTGCGTGTTTTCATCTCTTATGTGAAAACCACAAGGAAAACCATTGGTAGACAGATGGATCCCTAAGTAGGACCAAAAGACTCCGGCTACTACTACTGCTTCATTCGTTCACGCTCGAATTGACATCTCGATCGACGCGTGTACCACGCTGCTGGGATGGACGCCCAGGATGCTAGTAAGCCGCTGCTTACTGGATGACCTCAAAAGTCTGCACATAAGGAGCCTCCCTGCTCTTAGAGGGGAGGTAGAAGATGTATGCATGTGGCTGACAAGGGCAGTTGATATCTATATCGCAAGTGTACGATGTTGAGGGAACAATGCTTGCCGATGATTCCCACCTTATCCGAGCTTGACTTTATCCTGCTCGTCCAGATGGATCTCAGCCGCTTCTTCAGAGCCTGCATCCGCTGCGCCCTCGAGGGGAACCTCGTGGACCGCGCCCTTGCCTCCCCAGATCTGGTTTATATCATCTCGAGTTAATTCGCCTTGGTAGTCCGGAGGGGGAAGCTCGCTATATGGCGGGGGGCTAATGTCGGGCTGCTCCGGTAGTTCGTAATGCGACATGCCTGGGTATTCCGGGTCGACGACGCCATGCTCAAAATCCATGTCGCGAGGACTGTGTACTCGTTCGTCACCAGATGAATCATGCTGCGCTTCGTCCGAGGCAGCGCCGGAATCAAAGGGGCTGGTCCGTCCTCCGGTATTTTCGAGGTTGCCAAAGTTCCACGAATTACCACCCGTTAGCGGCTGAAACCCTCCCATCCTCGTTGTATCGTCGTCGACATCAATGCCTTCGTCTTCTTCGATGCTCTGATGGACAGCCGGAGATGGATTGGCGAGGAGCACATCATCTACTGTCTTGATCTCCGGGACGCCCCAACTATCCGTTGTCGAATTACCACCAGCCTTTCCGTGCAGGCGAGTAACTCCTGCTCCTTGTAACGCGCTCGACGACCCAATCTGGGAAGAGCCTTCGCCGAGACGCTGACCTTCCCCCGAATTTGCTACTTCGTTGTCGGAGGAATCGTCTTCAAACTGTTCTAGGATCTGCTGAAATCGGGGACCTCCAAGAGCTATCTCGGATCTTCGGCGGTAGAACAGCAAGTACGCACCTGCATCCACGACACTGCCATTTACGCGGCTCACCGTGGAGTCTGACGCACATTAGCAACTACACTAAAGGGAGTAAGTAGAGACACATACCGTTGTAGTTATACCATTGCCCATCTATGAAATTCTTCGCCTGGGCAGTGTAATGACCACCTCCTAAACCGCCCCAGTGGCAATCGACTCCGATGAGGTCGTAGACTTCTTGCTTGCCGTCTTCTTTGTTAAGAACACGAGACGTGATGTCCAGGTCCTCCGTTGGAAAATCAACCAAGACCTCTAGCTTATCCCTCCTAAAGCCACTAGAGCTGAATCTCTTTAGGTGGATGATAAGTATGTCAGGGGTTTTCCAGATGTCGAACTTCTTGCTGGCGCGACGATGCTCCTTACAACGAGGGCAAAACCACATGTCTTGCTCAGACAAAATCTCTTCTCGCTCAAATTCGTCCAGGCAAGCTGCCAATGTCGTTCCGTTGGTTCGACGCTTCTTTCGTGCCGCCTGGATCTTATCCAGCTCCGGATCGGGTAGCGTCTCGCAGTTTTCGAATGTCGCAAAAGAAACATCGCTAGAGGCGGCGCTGCTGTCAACGAAAAGTTCGTCATAAGCTCTATCAGACCAGTCGATAATCAGAGCTTCTTTAAGGCGAATCAAAGGACCACCGTCGGGGCCGACGTCTCGCGCGTCGAACGAATCGTTGAGTTCCAGATTCCGAACTTTCTCCTTTGGCTGACGCTGCTGACGCTTGCTCCCTTTACCGTACTTCTTCATACCTGACTTCTGACCCCGCCTGTTCTTGGCTTTCGCGTGCTTGCCTTTGGGACGGTGGGCCACAGTCTGTGGGTAAGTTAGCTTGTTCCGAGTGCATTGTCGTTTGGATTGTTGAAGATCCAATCTTATTGGTTTGTTGAATTGACGTTTGGTATATCTAACCTTGATAACCGGGCTACCATCATCCTCGTCGCTTTCTTGACCCATGCGCGTAAAAGATCGGTCGGTACTTCGCCGGCGTGCATCGTCCGAGCTGGATTCTTCGGGTGAGGCGGTACCATTTGTTACGTTATCCAATGGATCTTCGGACGACGGTGACTCTGGGGGGAGTCTCTCGGAGATTCTCGGGTACTCTTTGTTATCATTGATAGTGTTGTTGCCAGTGGGTAGCCAAGCACCCGATTCCGAGTAGAAGCAGATCTCAAATATGTTCTGTAGTTCAGCAGGCAGATATTCAGTAGGGTCCATCCAGACCGGCTTCTTTCGCGAGAATTGATATTTGGCGGAAAGAGTGCTGAGCACAAGTTAGTACTATTCCCAACTGATTAGGAGCCACGAACATACCCTTGAATGTTCCTCTTTTTATTACCAGCGTCCTTCATCTGCACATCAACCATATCATCTTCCCCTTTGACAGACTGAGCAACGACTCTGCTTTCATTAGATGAGCCTGTATCGGAACCACTCTGCCCTATGATCTCGGGGTCAGTGCTGTCGGAACCGTCGACTTCCTCTGTACGTGAGAACAGGGGATGCTTGGTAAATGTCGCGACCTTCTCTAGGACCTTGCGGCGGATAATGCTCTCATCTTTCGCTTCCTCCGGGGTCACCACGATGAAATGCGGAACACAGGCAGGAGTCCATCTATGGCTCGAGTAACTGCTTGTCCGCTTCGGATCTGGGCGTCGATGGAAGACAGGAACGAGCAGCCTCTCAGCCTGCTCATCATCCCACGAGGCTGAGGCATTATATTCTTCCTCGTCCACCATAGACCTGACCGACACTCCTAATACCTGTGGCTTTGAGTGCTTGCCACCGTAATTCGTTGGCTTAGCTTCCAGCTCATAAAAGTGAACGTTGTCGTTCTGTTGAATCTCGTCCGAGGCACAGGCCAAGTCAGCATAATACTTATAAACCCGTCCTCTAAATTCCTCCGCCGGAAAAAGGCGGTCAGCCGGTACACCCGTCTTTGCAGACATGTATTCTTTGAGAGATTTCATGCTAGCATGCTTGTCTAACTCAACTCTGATGAGGATTGGTCGATCGTTAAGCGGAAAGAATTTGATGGTGTGGCCCCATTTGTTTTCCACCGGTAGAGGCAAGGTTAAGTTGTTGAACGGATCGAAAGTAATGCTAACTTTCTGGCATTCAGGGCATACTAGGGTCGATTTGTATAGTCCGGTGAACAGGTCTGCGATGACGGAATCGTCGCGCTTCTTCGTAATATCCCAAACCTTGTCGGCCATTTCTCGAATCGCCTTAGGGTCATTAACCATCTCATCGGTCGAGTCTGGCTTCTCGATATAGGGTTTCTTCTTGATGCGACTAAGATCTTCTTGAAGCCCATCAAGTAAGAAACCGACAAATTCTTGAGAATCTTGCTGGCCGTAACCAGAAAACCCTGTCGAATATCTGCCAATTGTGTTCTTGAATTGTCTCGGAGTAACGGAAGATGGCGGCGGATCTTTATAAAACTCTCTCAATAACTGAGCATATGCTGCAGCAACGTCGCCATTGTGCGAGAGTACATTGTCGCGATTCAACTCCCTCTCCCACTCGCCTGAAAGGAAATATTTGGTCAACTCTTCCACACTTCTAACACATTGAAGAGCAGAATTCATGTAACATGTGTTGCCCAGGTTGGTGAGTCCAACGCATCCAAGAGTGCGACCTGATTTTTGTGCTCTTCCACGCGTTAGTGGTCCTTGAGACACTGGACTAGTCCGACCACTCTTGGAAGTCCGGTTCGGCACAGTGAGATTGGTGGAGTTATTCTTAGATGGTTCGATTTTCATGAGTGTTGTGGTCCAAAGGTTGCCATTCTCGTGAGAATCTAGGACAACGGCCTGGTCCTGCTCAATACTGAAGAAACTCAGTGTTTTTTCTGATGATTTTGTTTGAGAAGGCGTAGTAAGATCGGCAGCATCAACTTGCTCCCTCTCTTCACCTTTGGAAAGCTTGAGGAACGTATCTACCTCGAGGAGAAGGTGCTTCCAGGCTTGTGACTGGGAAGATGCCGAGCCGTCCTCAGATGGAGGCGGGCTTAACGCCGTACCGTTGGGAACCTCTTCGGTCGGCGGTCGAAGAACACACCACGCTCGAACCCTTTGGCTTAACTCTATCCCTGCAGCCTTTTTCGCCTGTTTGAGTAGGTCTTGAAATTTGGTCCTGCGACTTCGTGCGAGCCTGGGAGGGGGCGGGTTTTGGGCCTTCATGGATGCCTCGATGGGTATCTCGCTGTTGGCAGACCAGAGTCGATGAATAGTCAACACAGGTGGATGCCATTCCCATATGACATTAGAACCATCGTCTTTTGTAGGATGAGCAAAGCGGCGAATGGGTAGCTGGCCATCTTTCAACCCCGGCCACTGCATAAGCAGCTCCCAAGCGTTGGGGGGCAAAGGCTCGAATTGTTCCGAGTCGAAGTTCCGCTTCAACCGAACGAATTTCCTGTCGAGATCATCAAGGTCGCCACTGGCCAGAGGATCTTCTATAACCTCGTCGATGATGTCCGAATTATCCACCGGTGGTATGGAAACCAAGTCTTCAACTATGTGCTTGTGTGATGACTCGTCTGGCACTTTGGCGAGCCACGTCTTGGATATCAAGTAACACTCCTGGCCGTCTTTAAGTGAATTTGTATTTTGCTCGTCTACAAATGCTTTGATGGCCTTGATGTGGGCTTCTATTGAGGGCGGGGGTTGACGTGCTGCAGTTTGTTAGAAGAGTCACATTTCCGACTTTCACATGCAATAGACGTACTTGGTGATGAATCCATAGGCTGTACTCCTTCCTCAGTCGTTGCAGGTATTGCCTCTTCCACACCCGCGTCTGGTACTATAATGTCGTCTGCTGGCTTAGACTCAAAAGCATCCGCAGTCTCGGGAGGTGCTGTAATCATGTCCACATCCTCGCTTGCATCATGCTCGGGGCCATCGGGTTCCATACTGGAGGCGCGTCGTTTTAGGGGGGATGAAGATCTGTCTGGGAATTCAGCAGCACCGCCCATAATGGCCCGGTGATGGGTAGTTTTGGTGAAGGGCGAGGGGGCCCTGCCGGGAGGGTAGAGGCCGGACGGGGTAGGGGTAGTGACGGAGTCGGGCGCAGGAGTATCGGCACCTCGGTCACTACTGATGGTCAAATCGGCGTAGGCACCCGAGGGGGAACTGGCGGCGGAGGAGACGTATTCGGTGTAGCTGAAAGAGCTCGTGGTGGTCTGCAAGCGAGGGGGCAGACTCGAGGCGGGGGGGATGGAGTCAGCACGACAGGCAGGGGAGGCCGCGAAGTTGTCGGATGTGGAGAAGGACAGGCTGGGATCGGTCTCCTGTTCGCAGGATTGTATAGGCGTGTCCGGGGAACTGTTGCTGTCCCAGTCGATGCTCTCGTTATGAGCGGATTGGTGAGGTGAAATCTTCCTTTTCTTTGAAGAAGACGTCTTGGCGGCGAGCTGCCCTACGCAGCTCAGGGAGATCGGGGAAATATGCGGGCGCAAAGACCAGGACACCGGGGGTTGGGTGTCGGTGTCAGCGTCGGTGTGAAAGTTGTCAAGGTGTAGGGACAAGTCATTAATCGTTGGTTTGTTCGGTTGTTCGGGAGGCTTCTGTGTCAGTTGTGCACCGGCATGGGCCTTGCACCTTCCAGCACTTTTTTCAATGGAAAATGTAGGTAGGTTTCCGAAGGGTGAGTGGCTAGAGTGGACACTTGGTACAGGCGGTAAAGGCTGTAGGTACGATACCTTAGGTGGTACCACATGAATACATACCTACCTACCTAGGTAGACTTGGAAGTACCTTAGGATGTATTTAGCGTCCGATATGTTATGTCGTACGGGGGTACGAAGTACCGTGGGGTATTCTAGTTGGTTCCCGTACGGTGGGTTTAGGGGACCGAAGCCTTAGGACGAGGAAAGGTTTGGTACGGAAGAAAAACTTCTTTCGCAAAAGGTTGTTCGTTTAAAACGAACAAGAGATGCACGGAGGCACGCAAGTTGCAAATCCAAATTGCGTGTGCTGCGTGCAGGTGCCTAAGTTGTGTTGTCCTATCGCGATACCTAACCGACTTGTATTGGATCAGGAGCACTTGATGTATTTTGCAAAGTACCTCTGTGCAAACCTGATATGTGGGATGTGGGTTAAATAGGTACTTGCAGTTTGCCTCCTTGCCTCAAGTGAAGGTCAGCAACCACATGCTAAATTACGATGATATGACCTCCCTGCGCCCTTAGCTGTGCACTAGGAAACACCTAAGCAACGGCCGCCACAGTAATGTCAGTTGGAGAAGGTTATGGGGGCTCCAGGTACCTTATTTACAACCCCCTTCTTAGAAGTGTGTAAGTCCTACTAAGGCTAAGACATGTGAATCACCTACGAATCACAGAATACATACCAGGTAGAAGTCCCCATACAATCATACATTTCTCAATTTGGGTCTTACAGCGACTCAGGTCAATACGAGACTAATTGATAAGACTATACATCACATTTGTATCTGCTTAGATATTCAAATATGAAAGATGTGGTAAAGTGGGTTGGGTTTGGATTCAGTGTTACATGAATGATGTAGACAGTTGAGAGAAAATATGCATGTGTTACTTTATTCGCGTATGATGGATGTCTGGCCGTTAGGTACCTCCTGGAATAGTTTGTGGCACAATGCACAAGGTAGAGGCTACATGTAGGCGCCGTCGCCCTCGGAAGCCCGCCCTGGAGTGGTAGGAGCCTCGCCGATTGGTGATTGGTGATTTAGGACTTCCACAAACCAAAAGTGAAAAAATTATTTACATCCATATCTACATGTAGGTACCTACCTTTCCTTTCTGCGGAGCATATACGATACCGCTTTGATGCCATTATTCCAAACTAAAATGATTTCAAATAAAAGAATCAATATAACCCACCGGGGTACGGAGTACACTTAGACATTTCCACGGCTCTGATAAAGATGGTGGGTAATGGGATGTTGTCTTGGTCAAAAATAAGACAGAGGTTTTCTGGATTACATGGTCCACATTATACCGTCAAGAATTGTATATACAATTTTAAGGGATTTTATGAGAAGAAATCTAGATCTGAGGCTTGAAAAGTCATGTGGAATATGCATTCTAGGGCCGTGGAAGTGTTTAACACTCCATACCTTGGCCGGTTATATGAACATATGAACACAATGGACTCGGTACTCACTACATCACGGTTTTCACCCTCACATCATAAAATCCGAGGTAAACATCATCAATATCATCACTATGGCATCAAACAGATCCGAGGCCGAACCAAATATGCATTATCACAATCAACCCTCAGAGCAAATTTGCGAAAAATTTCGCACTTTCTGTACTCCTATTGAAATCTTCCTATATATCTGCATACCTACCTCCTCATAGGAGACAAGCAGCATAACCGGAAGATCTCCTAATAAACACACATACACACACATCCACTCGTCCGTCCCCTAATAGACGTATTCGTAACTCTCTGTATGCAAATCCGGCAGTAGATGCCACTCCGCATGATAGACAACTCCCCTACTAGTCCATCCTCCGGAGCCATCATCACCTGCCCTTCTTCTCCATGCGATGTGAATTCTCGCCTCGAGGGAGAGAACACCACCACCGGTACGCCACGGGCTTGCTCGTTTGTATGCTTGTCCACGAGAGGAAGAAACAAACAAACGGTGCCAGTAAGAAGATTCTTCCCCCCTCCTTGCCAAAAAAAAAAAAAAAAAAAAAAAAAAAAACCGTGTGTATATCCGACTACGCAGAACCAAAGGGTATAACTCAACGCGTTCTACTCTCTACCCCGGAAGAAAGAACCCCTTTCCCTTTCCACCCCGAAACTCCGTCCCACCGTCCCCCTTCTTTTGGCGAAGACAAAACACTTTTGTCTCATAGTTTGGCGTCCAACTCCTCAAACTCGCTGAGGGGTTTGACCGGGTCGGCGCCCGCTGTTACACATAGTCTCGCCTTGAAGTCACGCACGCTCTCGATCAGGACCGGCGTCGTGCCGTTCGGATAGGCGGCAGACGCATTTCCATTGCTTGACTCCTCCTCGGCCTTTTTCGCCTTGGAACTGATGCTCTGCGCGACCAGCTGCACGACCAGCTTCGATCGCACCGGCGACGTGGGCTGGATGTAGGTGGCGTAAAACTCAATCATGTCCGACTTGGTGAGTTGCTTCACCTGGGAGGCATCGAGCTGGGCTGTACACACGAGGTTAGTTTACGTAGCACACAGGTGTTAAGGGTAGCGGTTTTACTGTACCTGCTTCGAAGTCGTAGTATTCGTTGTTGATCTGAGCCCAGTGTCGTCCCGTCTCCTGGTCCAAGTTCTTCAGCTTCTCCAGGCGCTTGTTGATAACGCTTCGCTTGTGACTCTCGAACTCAGTATCGCTCATACCCTCCAGAACGGCAACCTGTGCGGCTAGGAAGGAATCGATCCGGGATTCCAGGTAGTCGGAAGTACGCTCACTCTGTATTATGAAGCGGAACCCATAAGTCGTCGCAGAGCTTCGCAGCCCGCTGAATACAACGTAACCAAGTTGCTCCTTGGTTCGCAGCTGGTCAAACGCCGGCTCGTGGATGAACTGCTCGAGAAGCTGTGTCTTTGCGCGGACCGCACGATCGCCCTTGTCGCCAGTGTGAAGGAAGTATTCGATACAGTGGTTCACATTGGCCGGATCCTTGAGTGTCTTCCGGAAGAGATAGTTCGATCCAGGGGGGAAGATAAGTGATCGGATGAGGGGCCACTCGTCCTTTGGTAAGACTCGGGGCTTCAGTACGTTCTCAATCATATCCGTAAACTTCAACGCCTCCTCTTTGTACACATTTCCATGTACGTAGGCTTCGATGTGCAGCTGTGACATGACCTGCTTGTGGAAGTGTCGTACGCCCTCGGCCGTGATTCCGGGTAACACACCTACCAGTTGTTCGACGACATATTCGTGCTCGGACGTGAGCCAAGATACAAAGTCCCCTATTTGTGAAAAGGGCTCCTGTAGCTCGCAGTTCTTGTAGCCGCGAGTCAATCGTTCCTTGACGATTTCGAATCGTTCGTCCTTGACTTCGAGATCTCTCATGGTGATAAGAACCTGCTCCAGCAGTACGGCCAACTTGTCATTGTAGCCAGACACCTCGAAGTATAATCCCCTCGAATCAATGCTGACGTTGTACTGCAGTCCGGCAAGCTCAGCATCGTAAGAGTACTCCTCCAATGCATCCCGAACTAGATCAGTAAACAACTTCGCTTTCACCGAGCTGTCTGCCGAAGCGAATATGATTGGGTTTGTCATGCTCACAATCAGATTTGCCTTCGGGACCCAGAATGTGTCGTCCTTCTTGTACCAAGTTCGCGCTATCTCGTCATTTCGAATCACTCGGGGTGCTGGGGATGGTTGTTCGACCTCTTTCTTCTCCACCTCGAGCTTGGTCGGAATGAACTGGTTCTTGTGAGGAAGATGCAGGGAGAGAAGACGATCCGCCGCAGTGTAGTTGAAGGCATCAGATATCTCGGCAAGGAAATCCTCGGGGATTTTTTCGGCCTTATACTCAGTACCGTACCACTTCTCTTTCTGATCCCAACCACCAGGGAAGTCTCGAGACACGATAGTCATTCGGAAATTGTCGGGTCTCAAAAACTCCAATCCCTTAACGATGATGTCTGGATCAAACTTCCGTAGGCGACTTTGGCCGCTCAACAACCACTCTCGCGGTAGCGGTCTCTGCATCACTGCGCTTATGCGACTGGTAAAGCGACTCGCTGGTGTCTTCTGCTTGAACTTGAAGTCGACCTCGGCCATGCCCTTCTGCTCTTCGAAAATCCATTCCTGAGGCGGCGTTTCCCGGAGAAGTGACACGTACTGGAAGAATATCTTGACAACCTCCTTGTAATGGATAAGTCCCTATATTATGATATTAGCATTTCGTAATCAGCGAGAATCGTGGGATTTACCTCTTTCGTTAACCGAATCTGGCACTCAAATGTGCCGGGGGTTCCCGGGCATATTTGGTACGCACCAGCGCTAAGCGAGTTGGCCCATCCCTGGGACTTTAAGTATGCCATAATACTGCCAGGGCCCTCATGACCGATAAGGTGGCTGATGTACCGGCTCGGTTGGGTTTCGAAGAGGAGTTCCTCGTCAAGAAAGGGAAAGTAAAGGTTAAGTTCTCTAGAATCCATGACCGGCTTCGCAAAACATTGAATTGATAAGTGCTCCTTAGACCAGGGCACTTCAGTCTCCCACCGGTTTTGCGGAAGATCCTTGTTCGGGACGCCTGAGAATAGCTCCGCGACCCATTTCTCAAGAACGTCAAGCGGTTCACGACCCAAAACGCAAAGCTTCATCCGGTTGGCAGAGTAATGCTTCTCATGAAAGTCGATGAACTTTTGTCGTACATCGATACCTTTAGACTCGGGATCCGTCTTCAGCACTTGGAAATTGCCAGTAGAGAAGTGGCAGTAGGGGTGCTTAGGGTTAGATAGGGATTTATCCAATTGGTGGAGGCGCCATTGGTCGCTTTGTAGATTCTTCTTGTTCTCAGAATCAACAGCGCGCAGTTCGCGGTCCAAAGTGGAAGACAAGAATAGAGGCTCGATGAAAAATTGAGCAAACCGGTCCAGACCACCATACAAGGGGGACAAGTTAGTCTCGGAAGGTTCTTCTCCGTTGCTCGGCTTAGCAGCAATGTCGAAAAAGAAGTTAGTTGAAGTGGCTCCGGTATAAGCATTGGAGCTTCCTGAATGCGAAGAAAGATAGACGTTATACGCGTTCTCTATAGGATACTTCTTGGTACCCATGAATAGAAGCTAAAACGCATATCGTTAGCTCAAAAATTTATACCAGGATGGATCTTCTTTGCAGAAACTTACATGCTCTACGGCATGCGCCGTACCAGGCATCTCATCGTCATCACTAAAGTTGCCAGCGTTGACGTCAAGAGCAGCGCTGGCCTTGTCCGTTTCGGGGTCATGGACCAGGAGAGCCTCGAGCTGGTTTGGTAGTCGTATGACACGGTACTTCCGGTCGTCCAACGAAGGAATCTCTAACTGATCGGCAACCCGCTCGACGGGCGGCTGGGAGTGATCCCGCATGTCGACACCGGATTTAGGTGTTTGCAGTGACGTCTCGGAACTCATATTGAATGAAGCAGAGCGGCTAAGGAACGATAAGGTACTCGTAACACGACAGCCGATGAAATGTAGATCAGAGGTTTCACAGACAACGAGCTCGATTAGACCTAAATATAAGAAGCCTTGAGCTGGTGGCGGATGAGTTTACGACTTTTATCCGGGGAGGTCGAAAGCTAGAACGGTTGACACCTTAGGTAGCGTCTGTGCGAGTAGCCTGGGGTGGAGACGCTAAGGGAAGACAAGGACCAGGTCGGTACCAGTGCTTTGGAAATAATCGCTTCGTCTCGTCCGGGGAGTTTTATGATGGAACCTTAGGTAGAACTGGTCCACGATGCTAGCTGGTAGCACGGCGTTTCGCAGTGCCACAACTCGGACCGGCCGTAGCAAGTCGCTACGGTTGCCGATGCGGAATGTCTACCGACTCGAGACTCTAGACCCGGAGATGGCTGTCTGTGCGACTGCAGGGGTGGCTTTTTGCAATATTTGCGACCCAGTCGGCACTTCAGCTTACGCTTGGCAGCAGACTGAACTGCGAAGCGACTTTCTAAAAGAGCTCGAGAGCCTTGAGGAGACAACAACTACTTTAGAGGCGTGATCACCCAGCGGCGAGGCTTATGGAGAGTAAATGTTTCTTCTGTTTTAAAGTGCCAATAAGCCTCATCCAAGCTTAGTTGCTTGTTATACTTCTCCCGGCTCTTCTGTCGGTAGCTTTAGCACCTAAGGAGACAAAGCAGAACCACTCAACCGTGGCTCACAGTTAAGGCCACCCTAGACCGAAGTCGCGGGAGCTGAGCAGAAACGCGTAGAGAAGGGAAGAATATGCTGACTCGGGTTGAGATCCGGTGGGCGAGAATTCAGTAGTGCGGTCCGCTAAATGTCAATATTAACATGGATGAATAGACTCCCAAAGAAAACAGGCAATAGTGGTATGGATCGGCAGCGAAATGATGGGGGTCGGGTTATGTCATGGATATTGTTGTACGTTTAAGACTGACGTGCCTAGGTTAGTTTTCTTGCTACTTACTAGATAGTAGATAGACGCTAATTGATCAGGAACACCAACCGAAAGGCTCGGGCTCGGGCTCGATCGATATTGGGGAGGTTTCGGGGGCTCGCGGTCGGGCCGCAACCGCAAATTGGTTATGAAAGGTGAGGATATAAGGTATGCGCTGCTTTGCTTCTTGTGCGCGCGCTTCTGCAGTCGGCGGAACAGGTGGTGTGAGGAGCGGACCAGTAACAAGGCCCGGGGCTGACAGTACCTAGCGGGAGGCGGTTAAGGATATGGGCAATCCCGTGGACCCTACAGGAGACTAATAGGATAGGGTACGTACGGGTAGCTACCCAACGCATGCGTACCTCGTACCTAGGTGAGTTGCGGTCTGGATGCCGGGGATACGAGCGTCTGTTAGAGGGGAAGACGGATGATGTTTTGGTTCCGAGGCCGGTGACGTATGCCTTGCAGACGGCGATGGTTGCTGTAGAAGAAATCAGTCAAATCTCATAACTGCACGGAAATTTGTTAGGCTCAGCGTTGATATAACCGCAGTGTCGTCGGGGTCGGATGGGAATTAGGAGGTGCAGTAGCCGGAGGAGGAGCCCCGAATTAGAGGACATATAAGTACCTAAATTAAAAGCAAGTCCTGTCTTACTAGAGTGAGGTAAGGCACTTATGCATGCCTTACTGTACTTGCGAAGTGTTGTTGTGCTTGTGACGAGGAGGAGGTATATGTGAGTACGGAAAATGACAGGCTGTAAGTCATGTAGGTACATAACCTGCTTTGCGAGGCATGTCCCAGTCAATAGAGTCGGCGATGTCGATATGAGAAGTGAGAAGGACTGAAGATGGGTAAGGATGTAGGGATGGAATGGGAATGTGGGGGAAATGGAGTTCCCTGTCCCTATGGCCTACGGGGGTCTATGTGGGCTGGCGGGCTGACGGGCTGGCGGGCTGCAACTGCGGGTTGCCTGCGGGCCTATGTGTGTATGAGGTATGAGGTATGAGGTATGCGATGAGTGGTGAGTGGTATGCGTGTATGTATGGTAGGTAGTTGTAGGCGATAGGTCTCACTTACCCTTGTGCATGTATGGGCATGGCCTGGCAGCCTGGTAAATGCAGATGTAAATGCAGGTAAGCACGTAATTAGTCGGGTTGTACAAAAGAGATCACGCCTATAAAGTACATAGTAGGAAGTAGGAATTTGCCGGGCCTACTTGACATATGCAGTAATACACGGCCTGGTCTCTATTTGGGTACCAATATTATTAGGTAACGGGACGAGCTGCCAGGGATAAGGACCGGGATAGGGACCGGGATAGGGACCGGGATAGGGACGGGGATGTGGACGGGGATGTGGACGGGGGAGTGCCGACGTCGAACCAATCTAGAAATCTAATAATACCTAAAACAGCGCTCTACCTATCCAACTACATACTACGAAGCAATATTATAGTCCATAGGAAAAGAATCGACCGGGATCTCGATAGAAACGCGGTGAACGGTGGGCATAAACTTGCCATAGGAATGACAGGTTCCGCTACTTTTTTAGGAAAGAAGAGGATCAAAAAGCACTCATACGAGAGTGGTCCCGATGTTCGGACAGCCGTTGTGTTTCCTAGAATAACCTTAACGAATGGCGGGGATCGGGGAGATCCAGATAATCTACCCGTCAAGGACCCTTGGGACCGACGGGTTCAAATCTGATGTGAGCTCACTCCGATTAGTAATGATAGTTATCCCAATTAGCGGATCTGGTTCCCCGCATGATGATCATCTTCTGACATGTCGTCGAGATAGTAGGTATAGTGAGATGGTGAGTGGAAAGTGTTGACTTGCTGCTTTTGGTGTCTATGTCTGTGTCAGTACTGCGTTGTCGTTGTCGTTGTCGTTGTCATGTCTACGTCTGTGTCGTGTTATTGACTCGTTATGTCAAACAACGTGGTGGGATTATGTTCAAGATAACTCAACATGCTCTTTCAAACAAAGCTAACTGAGTCGGGCATTTGCTTGACGAAGACCCTGTCTTGTTGGTCTAGATAGGCGTGCACTTAGCTTATGAACCATTGACTATCTCTTTATTCCGAACGCAACTCCTGGCTAATTTAGTTGACTTGATTGGATTTTCCCTAGTACACTCACTTCCTTGTCATCGTTGAGTCAAACCGGCTTTCACCGAATTCTAGTTACGAAGTTTAATTTCCACAAAATTGCATTGTATGGTGACGCCCTCTTCCATATCATTGAAGAGGAAGAGGAATGGGCTAGTGATATCCTGATTTTAATGTGAATAGAATAAGATGCCAGGATGTCCAGAATGTCACCGCGCTTATCCATGCGCCGAGCAAGTCGAAATACCTAGGTATCAATAGGTTGAGAGAATACCTAGTGGGGTCCTGAAATGATTTACGATAAGCTGCGGCGTTTAGCTAGGTGTACTCTGTGTGTTCCCTTTTTACAAGGAGCGACCGCCAACAGAACTGGGTTAAGTCTCTTCATCTATATCCCGGATATGATATAACCTCCTGCAGAGAAAAGCGCAGCACGGGAATATTGGCAATATCATGCCTATTGTTTCATTACTCCAAGAGCCAGGACACATACCAGGTAAGGGTATCATCAAGAGGAGTGAGCAGGTTTTAGAACAGGGAAAGCCTAGGACTGGTATCAAGAAGAAGACTAGAAACAAACTTGTATTCCACGTTTCTACATGGATTGGACCCAACCTTAATCGACAGGGTCGGGTACAATTCAATATATTTCCGGTTGGTTCCAAGATTCTTGGCTCTTCAGCCCAAACCGTAAGTAGTTAAATACACCTAACATGTATCTGTCCCTCAGACAGGGTGTAATTGAAACCGACTAGGGCAGATCCAACCGGCAGGCTTCTATCGGATGGTGTACCATGGATGTGTGCGATAGTGGCATAAAACACGATATCTTGGTATTCGTTCGACATACATACAGCGGATATGTTGGACAATCCAACAACGCACGAGCCGCGCGGCCCTCTAGAGGGTTAAATTTGGCATGCGCTGTGCATTGGGTTGGGTCCGGTCCATACCGCTTTCGATCCAACTTCGGCATCGTTAGCCTCCCGTCACTCTTGGGTATATCCGCTACGTTTATGACATATGTATGTATGGGCAGGACCGGGATGTGGGAGCTTGTCACGGACAGACCCTACCTGTCCACTCGCCCGGTTACTTGCTTCGGATGGTTGGTGGTCTAGAAGGTAATCCAATGGGGGCACCAGATGCCACCCCGAGTCCCCATGCCGATACTGAACATATGTCACTTTGCATTGCACATCATTGTCTACGTTTGTCGAGCATCGTGACCTGAGTCGCCGCCTAAACCCTCCTTTCCTTATCGCATCGGGAGCGCGATATGAGTTCGACAGGAGATCAGCTGACCGTCGACACG
Source organism: Hypoxylon sp. FL1150 (assembly GCA_022495205.1). Taxonomy (NCBI): domain Eukaryota; kingdom Fungi; phylum Ascomycota; class Sordariomycetes; order Xylariales; family Hypoxylaceae; genus Hypoxylon; species Hypoxylon sp. FL1150. Next base: position 150,546 of record MU376166.1, read on the forward strand.
TTTCGGCCTGACGGACCCCGTGACGGTAATCTCATATCCGGGAGTAACTAATAAGGTCCCTTGCCACAGAGTAATATTTCACGGGAATATTGCATGACACGATTCGAGATCTACGGGAATGTACGTTAGTGCTACGGTCCCCATGGCTTGCTACAAGAGCGAGATGCCCCATATATGAGGACATAATTCGGGTGTCATATATGACGTTGACGTTGACTGGTCATTTCGGCTTCAAAAGTGACCGGAGGAAACGCCGAGAGGCTGGGAGCGAAATGACTGGACGGACGGCTTGCATGTAGTCCAAAGCCAGCTCATTACCTGTGCGACGACAGTACAACTCTGCATGATGGCTACCTCACGAAGCATAAGGTATGTACGAGGATATGTGCTGGCGGCTATGCGCGTACAATCTTTCCAGTTCCCTCTAAATGGTCCACCCTAGCGGCCAACACATGCAACGAATTTGATATAAGGACATGAGGGACGTAAGGGACATAGTTAGACCGAGGTGAGCACATAGATATCTAGGTTAGGTAGGTTTTACTTCTGAGTGACTCCGACCAATTACCTGGGACCCTAAGCAGGCGGATGGGGTCACGTCTTTCCGGTAGATAACTCGAACCAACACAAAAAAAAGCTATCGCGAATTGATTCATACGGGACTGCATTGGTAGCGGCGATGTGCCGCAAGGACGTGCTTCCTCTGGTCCTAGAGATGCAGCTATGCCCAGGAATTAAGTTACAGCGCATATCATAACGTCGAGCGAGGCCGGCGACTGGCTAGTCTTTACACACGGTTCAGCGCGCTGACCGCTAGGGGATGTTCTTGCATTCTGCGATCCTGTGCCCGGGCTTACCACAACGATGGCAGGTAAGGACAGGTCGAGTTGCTGAGGCGCCGCCTCCTGAGGATATCGACAGCAAGTCACCGGAGTTGGAGGGTGGTTTTGGGCTGTTCAGCTTGACCTCCTTTTTTCTCCGCTTCTCGGCGAATTGCTTGGCCTTCATCTGCTCGGCGCTTCGCTTGCGTCGCGGGACTGACCGAGGTGAATCTGATTGGGTCTCTGACCGCTGACCGTACGAGTTTCGCGCCGGTCTATGCTCATTCGAGGATGCATCGGAATCAGACTCGGAGCCAGACCTATCACTCCCCGACTCACTGTCCTTCTGCGCGTTATGCTTCGACGCCTATATTTTTATTGTAAGCCACACGCTGAAGCCAAAATGCACACGTTATTTCGGAAGTGGAAACTTGCCTGCCTGTTACCCATGTTGTATCGTCTAACCATTGGGGTTCTGGTGTGTGAAGTGTCAGCGTCGGCGTCAAAACCCACAGCATCGGAGGAATCAACTTGGGAGTCAATCTGAGCAAAGCCAACTTGCACCACGTTCATAGGTGTTTGGAATTTGCGGTTGGGCCCAGTAGCCTTCTGTGGTATATCCAGCACCCAGCGCGCATCTCCAAGTTCGGCGGCATGCTGTATGAGAGCCTCTTGACGTTTTCTTTCCTCTTCCGCGAGGGCAGTTTGTACCGCAGCCTGGTTTATCTGTGTAGTTGGGTCTGTGTATTCGCGCGATTCGGGCTTGTGCGCGACTTTGCGACGCTTCCAAGCTTGGTCGTCGGTGTCTGGGGCCGTAGGAGATGAGGGCGAGGCGGCTGCTCTTTGCATAAATTTCATAGTCAGCAGTCTCGAAGACATGCTCTTAGGCGGCGTTTGGGTCGCCATATTCTTGGAAGTGATTGGTACCTTTCCCTACGATGGAAAGCTTCGAGTAGGAACGAGCTGAGCTGCTGCTGTCTGCTGTGTGAATTAACGCGGTTAGGTTGTAAAAGCGCGATCTAGATAGGTACTCGGGACGAAGCTGTGAAAAATAGCAATCAGGTACGGGAATACGATAGCGATAGCTCGGGTATCGGCAGGGACCCTTGTCGCAAGACAGAACCTTAATGCAAAACCTAGAGGTACATAATTCTATCCAATCAATGGATTTATAATTCTGTTCGCTACCTAATCCCCAAGTGGTCCGAGCTTTTGTCAGTCCCGACTTGCAATTGCCAGCTGCCCCGTGCTCACCAACTTCTTAACGATATCTTCGAGGTCCCTCAATTGACGACGACAGCACTCCACGATGCTCTCTCGGTTGGCTATCCGAAAATCACTGCAGCTCCCGCAGCGAGCTTGCGCGGCGCAGCGTACCTTTGCTGCTTCCGCCCGACGATTTGAAGCTACCAACACCATCGCGGTCAAGGGCGAGACCACCCCAGAAACCAAGAGCGAAGAGGACTCGTTAGGCGTGGTAGAAAATGAAGAGAGAGGCTTGCAGCAGGCGCCGAACAGAAAAGAAATATGGTCGAGGAGTCAAAGGCCCAGGGCGACGGCCATGTCAGGCCCCAGATTCGAACAGACCGATTTCTCCCTCCAGGTAAGTTGACACGGCTCCCCAGCACGATCATTCGGTTGATAGCTAATGGACACCCAGCCTCAACCGAAAGCGGCCATTGAGCTCATCCACAAGAAACCTGTTGCGTGGACCCACGACCGAGTGGTAGCGTGCGATGGCGGCGGCGGCCCGGCAGGACACCCGAGAGTATTCATCAACACCGACAAGCCCGAGATTGCTATCTGCGGCTACTGTGGTAACCCATTTGTGAGTTCCGCTTTTGTTCAAGAAGCAATGGTCAATATCTACCGGTTATACTGGAATATGGATGGATCTACGCTATTGGTATGAGGGAATAACTAACAGGCAATGCTAGGCACATGAACACCACCGGGAACATTTAGAAGCACTGCCAGAAACCTCCTACCCGTTAGCATGAACATGACTTCTAACTCGGTAGAGGCAGACCGAGGGTTAGTGGTAAGCTGGCATCTTGGTCTTAGGCATATCCAGTCATGGACGGGAGCCAAACCAGCTGTGTACATATGTAATATCCTGACTTTGAAACGCCTAAAATGGGATTATCAAGGCATTATAAGGTAGATTCATCCTTCAAAGTCATTCAATGTTTTCAATGAGATTCAGCTCCCTTGATGTCTCTTGTTAATGGCACTCCTTTGGCTCCCTCAAGGCTTCCAAGGTTATATAAATTATATTACTTAAGTGCATAAGACACATTTAGTAATACTTTCTAAAATGCAAACCTTGAAGGGACCCCACCAACAGCTGCAAGTAAATGTAACAACATCTAGATCGCTATGCCGTCATCCACATCTTCGGCCTCTTTCACCCAAAACTCCTTTACCCTCCTCCTCTTCTTCGTGCTCCTGATCGCCTTCTTCCCCGGCGCTTTCCACTACCTCTCTACGCTCCCATTTTCCCTTTTCTACCCCCGAAGCCATACTCCTCCCGACCCTTGCGCTCCGCCAGCCACTACCCCACCAGTGTCAGACATGTCGTGGGCCCAGAAGCAGTTCACGCTGCCGCCCCGGTCCCGCGGCTCGTACCTGGTGACGGACCACGTCGTCAGCTCCGTGCCCGAGATCCGCCAGTACAAGGTTGGATTGCTCCACCTGTTCGTCCAGCACACGAGCTGCGCGCTCAGCCTCAACGAGAACTGGGACGACGACGTGCGCGCCGACATGAGCGACGCGCTCGACCGCATCGCGCCCGAGGCCGGGCCTAAGGGGGAGGAGCTGTACAGGCATAGCGCGGAGGGGAGTGATGACATGCCGGTATGCTATATGAGCTATCTGGGTCATGGTTGGTTGGGAGAAAAGCTAACTAGGAGAAGGCGCACATCAAATCCGCGTTGATCGGAGCCAGTGTCACGATTCCCATAAAGGATGGAAAGCTGGTAAGCCACATCGTGTCGCCCTGATATCCAAATGAGCATAGTAGACTGAGCTTTTCAAGGCAACAGGAACATGGCAGGGTATTTGGTACCTCGAGTTTCGGCAGGTAAAGCACACACGGCGAGTCGTTGCCACCATCCAAGGCGAGAAAGCATGAACTGTAGGGTAAAAAAACGGGGGCACAGGTGGCATGATAGTTAGAGGAACTGGGGTTTTGTGAAGGCTAGCTCGGAGCTTCTCCCATCTGTACGACTAGTCGACGACCTTCAGACCCCATCGAGATACGCGCCTCGCACGATTCACATGAACTTCTAGATGAGGTCACTTCAATCGAATGAATTATCTATCTAGCTATATGTTCGCTACCAAAGCGAATCCAGTGAGGTGAATCTGGGCAGAACCAAAGATGCAGGAATCATGGGCAGTGTATGCCGCCAATGATGGTATCCTGATCCAGGAGTAATATATCGAGTGCGTCTTATCGACAACGCAGCATTGGATTTAGTTTTTGGCTCTGATGCCTAGCACCACGTCCAATTTGATCGCAAGTTGTTTTTCAGACGATATCATCAATATTGGATTCGGGAAAATTGCTGCTGATTATGAAGCAGCCAGCCGTAACCGTATTTTGTCGGAACGAGTACTTCGTGTCGATCGCCTTCTAATACTCTTCGAATACGACAAAAGCGATACGGAAATCTTTGTCGTGGTGTAGTGCTGGTGTCAGTATAGCTCAAGTGCGAAAACCGTGTAGCCATGTACCTCAACTTGGAATAGATTGGGTAGAACCCCAAAATGTGCCACCATCATCGGATAAGCACACGATGCGTAGCAGATCCAATGGACCTAGTAACGCTGCCAGCCTAGGCCGTACCATTTTCATCCTTAATGTCTTTCATATCTTCGTCGCCTCCAGCTAGGACTTTAGTCTTCAGGTTGTAAGTCTCGGGTCCCGCTCCCGGAGTAGCGGCCACAACTTCACCGTTCTCGTTAACGAACTCGAAGTTGTACCGAGAAAGAAGGTGCGGAATCGCAGAGAGTTGGGGACCGTATCGAGCCGTGTTATCGTAAAGCTCAAACAGAGGTACCGCTAGCAGTTTCATATTCTTAGGCACACTAAGAATTTCTAATACAGTAGTTAGCGAGCCGAGTTTTCTGGCCGAAAAGAAAAGGGATGACAGATAGACGTACTGCTTTTGGGCAACTGGATGAAATACAACTTCTTGCACTCCTTGGGTCGGGTTACGTGGGCGGGTATGAAAGGGTACATGAAGGTCTCGAAGTTGGGGCGCCACCACTGGGCAAGGCAGTCGCCGACCTCCCAGCTGCCGGGCTCCTCGCCCTCGCCCAGCTTGCCAACGGGCGCCAGACGTTCGTCGAGGCGCGCCTTGAAGCCCTCGACCTCGTCGTCCTCGGGCCGCAGGTAGTCGCCCGGCAGCTTGAAGAAGGCGTTGGCGATCTGCAGCATAAGGATGTGGGGGTGGTTATGCTCGTGGCAGACGAGGATGCCCTCGCAGGTGCGCCGCATGCCGTGCGCGCTGTAGTGCTCCTCGAGCCGCTTGAGCCGCGCGATCACCGACGGGTCCTCCTCCGGCTGCGTCTCCTTGACCCCGAAGGTGTAGTTGGACAGCGGGAACAGCCGGATCGTCTGCGGCTGGTTCGCGTTGAAGGAGAGCGGGATGATCGGAGGGCGTGCGCTCTGCAGCGCCGTTACCGTGACCGTCGACATCGTGGCGTGGTTGAGCTGGGTGGTTTTCGGTTTCGAGGTGGCTTGGCGGTGTCAGAAGTCGAGCATTACCACTGCGGATGGAGTAGGCGCTGCTGCTGTTGATTGACTGTACTCGAACCCCTCCTCGAGCGATGCAAACACGTTACTATTCAGCGTGTGCTGCTGGCTCGATTATTTCTTGATGACACGAAGGGCAATCGGAGGTATAGAAATAATTTAGCTTGAGCAGGTACCAGTTGCAAATAAGACCGGCCGTCGCGACTTAGACATGATATTGGTAAGTACCTAACCTAGGTAGGTAAGTACCTAATGAGGTACAGTGGGTCAACAAAAAAAACGTCAAACAGGATTTCGAACCCACTAATATCGAAAACCTTCAAGGTTACCTTGTAATTAGAATACTGAATTGCAGACGCAAATTTCAATTAAATCAGTTGAAATTTAAGTATAACATAGATAAAAAGCTAGGGTTTCAAATAATATATACAATGTAATTTTTAGTATTTTATATATCATCCATTTGCCTCTATAACTACTTGCAGCCGGTGCTCCATCGTCAACGCAAAGTTATCTAAAAGCTCTTTTTCAAATTCGTCCCATACTTTAATCGCCATCCTTACAAGTAAATCTAAAGAGGCAGCGTTCTTTGGTATATCCAATAACTCAAGCTTAAACTTGTAAATTCTTTCTTTGAGTAATTTCTAGAGATTTTCGATAGGGTTAAGATTAGGCGAGTATGGAGGTTATTTGACCAATTTGACCCTATTATCTAAAGCCCAATTGCGCAACCAATCCATGATTATACACGCTATGTGCGTAAAGGTGTTATCCATAGCGAATATACTACCTGGTTCGTATATTATTAGAAGTGCTTTTTGCAAGGTTTGTAAGATAATTTCGCTGGTAATGCCCGTATGTGTTGTATTAGGATTTTTATGAAGGTCGATTAAAGTAATGCGTTTTTTAAAGCCAAACACGCCCTAAAACATCTGAGAATGGCGTGTCGGCTTTGTTTTTGACTATACATTATCTAGGTATAATCTTTCGCCTTAAGAAAAAAAAATGGTTAAGTTACATATAAGTGAAATTAGTGATAGATATTGCAAAAAATACTTACTTTTTGATAAAACACCCATGCTTACTGTTTTTCTTTATTACGCGCCACCGTTGATTCGTTTGAGAAAATTCAGCGTTTCTAATATGAAGGAGGCTTTCATACATTTAATCAAGCAAAAGCCAGGCGTTTATTGGCATGGATTTGCGTAATTTTTAACCTACGAAATACTTTGGCATACATGATGCCTTACTTCTTAAGCCACTTGATTATCGTCGTTGTAGACATCCGCAACCCGATATTAATCGCAATTTGATTAGATAAGATGAAAAGGTTTTGATTTATCAATCAAATAATATGCCTTTTATCCCTATCCTGGAGCTTATAGTAGCGCCCTCGGCCTGGCCGTAAGACTGCTAATTTTTGGACCTTATATCGCGTATTGATCTAATATATACTCTGGGGTAAAAGGCCTTCTATTTCCCTAACCAATTTAGCTAAAAGCCCCGATTAAAATAGGGTTACAATCCTTGTCCTTTTATAAGGCGAATAGTGCTTTTTTACCCTTCTAGGGCTTGGTGGTGGTGTTGGAGCCATTATTGAAATAATAGCATGTTGTAAAAGTGATGACGCGAAAAAACACGCTTGTCAGATTTGACGTTTTTTTTGTTGACCCACTGTAGGCGGTAATGAAGGTGCGTTAGTTACTGGAATACGGAATATTCAGCCGGGATATCTGCTTATCGGTATATTACAATAGCCAGGATTATACGGAATAGATTATACTGGATGAGAAGGCGCGTTACAACACCGCCCAAGACCATCTTGAGGCACTGACGATATCTAACCTTTAGAACCAACAACAACTAATATAGACTTGATCAAACTGGCATAACTCTATGGTGATCGAAATCGTGCTTTTGCGTGCCACGGGATAGAAAATCCGCCTCGGTTACCATGAACTAGGCTTCTGGAAGGTATTCCTCCTCGTTTCTTCATATGCCTCAAGTTCACTTCAAACTGCACCTTTTCTACTCTACGTCACATTTTTCTTTTTTCCTACCTGCAGGCAAGGTCTGAATACCTTGCTGTAATTACCTCGTCATTATCTTTCCCATATTATTATGAGTCACATTCGGCAAGTAGTCCTACGATTCCTTGCCTGTACTTAAAGGACGGGAGCCTTCCATATATCATTCCTAGTTACTTCTCTCTCGCATTTTCCCCATTCACCGGCCTTACTTAGGGAGGTACGCTCCGGGATTTGTTCGTTCACGGTAGGCGTAGCAGACAGAATTTGCTCGTAACAGTTTACTCCCTTTTACCTTCAGCTTGGAGTAAACCTCAATCTTTCACAGACGTCTAGTACTTTTCTTTACTCCCACTGCTTGACTTATCATCAGGACACGCCATCACCCTCTATTACCCTCGATATTACCATCAAGGAACAAGAACTAGAGAATAGGGATCCAATGGGAGGTGAGATTTCAACCCAACGTTCAGTTGCCTCTCTAGAGCCTCGCATCAAAGTTGAACATGATGGCCTAGATGAGGGCTATGCAGCGATCCCAGGCGACTCACACAAATATGCAGACTTCCCAAACTTGCGCCAGGCAGCTGAAATAGAATCGGTGGAAGTACTTGACCGGCTTAAGGCCACAGGGATCGACGTCCTCAAACTGGACTTGGGGCCGGAATTGCTGATATGCTGGACAGTATGAAGCGAGATTACGCGAATGCAATTCCTAGAAAGCAACCATTCGCCAAATCGACGCAAAAGGCACGAAAGGAGCTATTTGAACTTCTGGGGCAAGTGGACGAACGCTTCCAGAGTAAGCCTGAGCATGTCCCCGAGCCCATCATGGTGGACGGCATTTAATTGTCTTGAGGAACAAAAGCCCGGTCCTAGCATCTCGACAACTTGCTAGCAATTGGCGGGTCGTCTCTTTGCGTTTGATTTCCTTTTCTTTTCTTTTTTTCTTTTTCACGAGGACACGGCTCAAACGCTGCCACAGGGAAACGGTGGGGGACACACATGACTTGCGAGGACAAATTGCTGGGTTTTTCGGGGATTTATGATGCTCATGATTCCAAGATATGTGGGGGAAGTTCTCTCGTTCGTTGCGTTGCGCCTATATCGTACACACAAAGGAAATGTAGTCCTACAAACTACAACGATTTACGTATATTTTCATACGCGTCTGAATTAAAATTACTTGAAAACCCACTGCTGCTGATTGTTTGAAGCTCAAAATCCCTCCCACCGTAGTCGTCACCTGTAGCCCATCGTTCATTGTGTCTCCCGGGGGTCTTGACTGCCATTATGCCGCATCGCCCGTACCATCACCGAGGTCGACTCAATAAAGTAGACATTTCATCCACCATCGTCGTTTGGGAAAAATACGAGGTAGCTCGTTTACGACACTTATCATTCTCGTCGTCGATAGTACACCGAGTCGATCATTTTTCTCCGGGAGTCGGAGCGGGGAAGGGAAAAGAAAAAAAGGGGAATGTCACGGGTAACTCTACAGCAGAGTCACCGGTAGCTCCACGTCCGCAGACGTGCAGTTCTCGACGTGGTAGCCGCCCAGCTCGCCGCCGTCAGCGCAGGACATCTCCAGGGTGCCGTTCGCGACGCCTGTGTACGCGACTCTGGGGGGTTCTTAGTTAGATGTCGCGGAGTGTATAGGGTATTGATAGAGACAGAGATAGAGACAGAGACAGAGATAGGTAGGGGTGTGTGTTTGTGTGCGTGAGTATGGGTTCGTTTTCTTGTCCTGCGAGAGGGTTTCTCGCATGTGCTCAAGGGGCCTAGGAGAAAGATGGTCTGCAAAGACTGTATGGGGACAGGAGCAGGAGCAGGAGGGTGAGTGGGATAGAGAGAACGAAACATGTGAATGACGAAAGATTGTAACGTACAGGCGTCCGTCGTCGTCGTGGCAGAACCACGTCTGGTTGACGGCGACGTACCGATCCGCAAGGTCGAAGGCGGCGCCCGTGGCGATGGTGAAACGGTGCGTGCCGTCGGTATCCTGCGTTTGACGACGAGTCAATACTTTCTCATCTCATGTAACGTTGAAATTTGCCAAGAGTCTCGAGTATTGGTATGCCTCAGAGCTACGTCTATAAACCCCCGCCAGACGTGTGGCCTGCCTACCTACCTAAGGCACAAGGAAGAATTAGAAAAAAGAGAGAGAAGGGGGGGGGCCCTGCGGGTCCAAGCAGGCGAGAAATGGGGAAAAAAATAAGGCTACAACGAACCTTACGATCGGCGCACGCCTGCCACGACGCGTCGTCGACCCAGGTCCCCGGGCCGCCGGCCAGGTAGCCGAGCGGGAACGCGCAGACAGTGTAGATGCCAGTGGCCGCGTTGGCGACGGCGAACGACATGGAGATCACCTGCGGCGGCACCAGCCCGCCGGTCGCATCGCCCTCGCCGGGGAGCGCCGTGTAGTTGCCGTAGCTGACGAAGCTCAAGTAGAAATACGTCGCGGTCGACGCCGCGGCGCACTCCGTGTTGCCCGATACGTTTTGGATAGATAGAAGGAGAAGGTTTTCGTCTGCTGCTGTGGTACGGAGCCTGACGTCGTCGATGATGCTGGGCGCTGGTATGCCGGGTGGTAGCAGCGGCTGCTGGGCGCGGGGAGTGCCGATCAGGGGCGAGAGGGATAAGAGGAGCAGGAGCGCGTGGAAGAATATGTATATCATTATTATTACTTCTCTTAATTCTTTAATAGTGCTACTTTAAGTGTCTAGATAGATAGATCTTGATCTTATTTCCTTATTTTTTGAGTGGAAATTCCATTTAGATGGAAAATGGACTTGCTTGGAGGTTATGAATTCATGGATCATGCTCTTTTGCTTCTTCTTCCATTGTGCCGCGCCAGGGGGAACTGACCACCGAGGGCGCAACCGGGACGGTAGGCCGGGGAGGGTGGTGGGATCATGACGAGATTCAGTATCTACGAATTGCCGGGAAATGATGGACTTGGAACAGGGGATCCACCGGGCTACATTAAGCTAAAATGACCATCCATCTGTACCAGAAAGTAGGCAAGATTGGGCCGCAGATTTATCCATGTGGACTTACCCCGATGAATTACGAACAGGGGGACCTGCTGAATATGGGCCAACGACCAAGGAGGTCTTTGCTCTCTCGTCCGTCCAATCGTGGGCGCTTCACGATGTGTCAGCACTCTATTTCAACTCGGAGTAACAGCAAACATCGGTATACTTTCCTCTTTGACTATAACGTCTCATGCTACCTATATCCTATAATACCACCCAAGTCTCGAGAGTGTCGTAGTAGTGATGATAATTTGGAAGACCCCGAGGGACGTATTGCGGAGAGAGAGAGAGAGAGAGAGAGAGAGGTATGTAGGCTCGGTATGCACGTAATTGTCTTTAAAAGGGGTAATACCTAACCCCCTGAGAAAACTGATACATCCTGTATAACCTCAACCACGTCCCTTTTTTTTTCTCGCATTTCCTTCTATTCCTTCTGCCCCCCACGCTGCCAGTTCTTCTGCTTTAAAACTAGCATCGGATGTCGAAGCGGACGTACTTTCGCACGTCAGCGAGGCCTTTATCCGCTATGTTGTTCTAAAGGCACTCCCACGAACCACACCATAAGCACGAGATAGGCCACTGCAATATGGATGATCGATGGAGCTCTCTTCACCGGTGTCACAAACTTGCTCTATGGTGGGGGTCATGATGAATAGGTAGGTTTCCCCATGGCGGATGACTTCGAGAATCGAAGTCTCTGAGTTCGCCGCCTTCCTTTTCTCCTCCTTCTCGATCAGTTAAAAAGGAAAGCATGATGTCGACATGCGACACCAGGACTTAAGGAACCCAGCACCCAACAGAAGGTTTTCAGAAGGGATGATCAAACAAAAAGCGCCAACCGCGGAAAGTTCTATAAGTACCTACCTACCTATTCAATGAACACATAGAGAGGAGATAGAGATGGATGGTTTGTTTGCTTTTGACATTCCTCGGCTGTGTACTCCCACTTACCTGCTTGCTCCGGCTTCTACTGGGGAGGTATCCGGTTGGTCGGGGCCTAGTTCAGGGACGGCACGGGGAACGGAAAGGGTGGCGCCGGACTATGACGAGTGGACGCAGGTTGTTCTGATTCTGATCGAAGACGCATGAAAGCCATTTCGAGGCTTGCTTTGGCCCTTGCTGCCTTGGCATCGTCCCCCAGTAACATACATCAGCACATTCAGACGAAATAAAGTATTCAGCAAGATTGGGGGCGAGAAAGGTGCGTGCCGCGTTCATAGGGGGGGGCTTGGCTTGGGGAAATTGAGGTGCTATAGCCGCGTCTTGACACTCCCGCGACAGGACTAACGGCTCGGGGCACTGCACAAGGGTTTCCATTTGTCTCGAGGGGAAACGCCGGGACTTGCGTACCGGTAGGTATAGGTAGACCTCTTCCGCCACGGGCTTGCTGCAAAATTTTGTTTCTCGCAGCGAGATTGATTTTTTCCCCAAACTTCATGCCGCGCTTAGCCAGCCCCCAGATCACAACAACCCGCAGGTTGCTTGGGGACGTTGATCTTGGGCGCTCGCACCGGGATGGGGATGGGGATGCTCAATCCCTACCTACGCACACGCGCATGTTGGAAACCCACGTCCCATCCGGTGGCTGTCACTGTCACTGCTTTTATGACGAGTCCTCTGCAGTCTGCATAAGCAGCAGCAGCAAGCAGAAATGATAGAATTCGGCCCTACGGCTCCATGGCTTGAAGCAGGAGACCCCTGGGCTCGGAAGAACGCATCTGACACCGACCACTTGGATCCCCGGGTTTTAAATCGGCGCGTCACGCAGGGGAACTAAAGGAGAAAGAAAGGAGAAAGAAACAGAAGAACTCCCCCGCCAGTCCAGTCCAAGCCAGCAGCCAGCCTTGCCAGCAGTCTTCCCCCCCCCCCATTTTTCGCCAAGGGAAATATTGTAACACAGCTGTCGGTTAAGGCGTAATCGCCTTTTTCCCCCTTCTTGTTCAGTTTACAGCTTCATACATACGATGTGTTTTCCGACGAGTACGATGAAAAGAACGGATATAGGTAGGTTAAAGGTGACAGGTGGGTTGCCAGATATGGTATCAGAACAGCGAATTTTCAGACCAATAGAAAGCGCCGCGGACTAATCCCCGAGCCATTGATCTGACAGGCTTTGCCCAGCTCAGCCAGTTAAGATATGTGCCTGACGCCACAAACCGCCCATCAGAGAACGGGGCCGAAAGGAAAAATACATACCTACCTAACACAATCCTCTGTAGATCGTCAGATACTTATTCCCTAGGTACCCACCTTTGTACCCTCTCCGCTGCTCTTCCTACCTGTCTTATTCACATACAATATCTCTCTCTTGGCTGGTATAAGCCGTACCCTTTGTGTCACGTAACACTGGTTATTTTTTTGGCTGGCGAGTATCCGGGGGCGTTGTGGGTAATGAAACAGGTAGCCAAACATCGGCATTCAGTATCTCGATCCATCTCCCAGATACGCGAACCCCATAAACCTTGGGTAGGTTACTTAGGTACCGAACACCCAACCCCCGGGAAGATCAGACAACCCCCCACACTTTCTTGGACCCGTCTGGATGGTGACGGACGGGGCGTAATCGATCGGCAAGGACCTAGGTAAAAGTTTTTTGCTGGAGAAAAGAAAAGGGGGCGTGTCGTGCATTGCAGACTGATTAAAATGAGAGGGGCCCGGGCGACTCGGAGTTGGACGTAACTAGTTGCCTCAGCTGATGAGGCTGCAGCTCTCTATCTCTCTCTCTCTCTCTCGTGTTATGGACCCAAGGTAGGTTTAGGTTGGCATCTGCCGGTACCCTTTGCATGACCGGCGTGGGGGGGAGGGGAGTGGGAGAGAAGGTTTCACACCGAGGAACCGGGCAGAATCAGAAGGTTGCTTGCGGGTGCGTCGATGCCGTGTAACAGTTACCCGACAGGTTCGAACGAACGGTACGGCACTAAATACAGGGGTAGCTATAAAGTGAGTGAGTTCTTGTCAGACACGATCAACGGTTCCTATTGGAAGGGTATGGGGGTGAAGGGGGACGGGGAAAAAGGGGGTCCGTTTCAGAGTGCATGCATGTGTTGTTGCACATGCATATCAGGACGACAACCGAAACTACACATGTGTTGTAAGAAGAGGGAACAAAAAGTCTAATATATAGAGAAAAGTCCCAAAAAATGACAGCTCATGTGGCATAGCATGAAGCACACACATATTTTCAATCCAGAAAACTCGCAGGATAATGACCCTCTTGCTTTCCTCTTTCCCGTGTCGAACTAACCCACATCTTGTCGCCGTCGCGGATGACGTGGTAGACGACGCCAAGTCATATTTGCCTTTGAGGAGAAAGACGGGAAGACCCCAATGCTTGACTGGAAAGAGGTGGCGTACGCGTTCTCTCTCTCCCCGGCTCGGTTCCGGAATGAACATGCACAAGTATCCAGGGCAATTTAGGCTGACTAGCAATCAGGTAAGCCACCCGCCGATTTTCCACTGTTTGAAACACGGACGAGGAAGGACCCTCGATTTTCATATGGACATTTACAAGTTCGCGGTAGATACACGGCGGTAACGATAGTCGAGCCACTCCCCAAAACGGTGTATCCCAACCGACAGCAAGCCGCCTCTCTCCCCGTATCAGAGTCACAGAAGGAAAATTCAACAACGAGCGCTAGTGAGTCCCTTGTCCCCCTAAACTGAAAAAGAGATCTTCGTAGCTTCGTGGTTTTTAGCCCCCAGGAAAGTCATGCTCAGCGTTCGGTGATACTTCAATGCCTCTTGCTAGGCTTCTCTTTGACGTCTAGCTTTTTCGACGAGGTGGAAGAGCCATGAGCAATGATGACATCCGATTTATGGGATTTGGCCTTCTTGTCGTTGGAACTTGACCCGCGGTGACTCTCCTTCTTGTCCTTCTTCTCCCTGTCCTCCCGTTTCTCCTTGTGTCCAGAATGCCCATGATGTCCCGAGTGCCCCGACCGCCCCGAGTGCCCAGAAGCCCGAGGGCGTACATTCTCGTTTTCCGATACGCCCTCCTTGGTGTAATCCACCTTCAACTCGCGACCCTCGTGTCTGTGTCCGTTGAGCCGCCGAATTAACTTGTTAGCCACCTCCTCGCTTTGGAAGGTGACGAGAGCATAGCCTCTATTCGATTGCTGTCCCTCGGATAGTGGTAGATCGATATGCTGAACCTTATCAGCATCGGATCCAGCTTTCTTTCGGATAAGTTCTTGTACCTGGTTGAGCGTGGTCCATGGTTGAAGCTGTTTCACGATGATCTTGCGCTGCTTCGTTGGTACCATGCCATTGGAAGTATCACCGAGTCTCGCCGTTCTCGGATCTGAAACGGGCACGTTGCTATACATGGAGTACTCATTTTTCGGGTATTCATCTACGTGGTATTGTTGCGAATAACTAGCTTCGAAAGAATACGGTACCATCGTAGGAGACGAAACCACGTTCGGTTGGTCTAGATAGCTGGTACTAGATGTATCATAGCTATAGCAGCTTGGTACCTCGTTGTAATCATACGGCATAGAGACTGACATGGTGTAGGGGTTGCACTCCAATGTCGAAGTTGCTACATATGACGAGGGAGTGGCGGGAGAAGTCCACTGGAAATAATTAGTGATCATAGATGAAAGTGGTTCGATTTTGCTCGAGTTCGGAAAAAAGCTACCTCCCCATATCCTGCGGCAACTGGAGACATCAGTGGCGGAGTACTGGCTGGATAGTGTGCCGAAGGCGGCGTTTGATACCTTGGCGTATTTGAGGTTCTGGATGAGGACTTGCTGGTACCTGCTGTGGCTACGGGTTCTCTAATCATAATGGTCTCGGTAGCATTCTTGCCATCTGCGAGAAGCGCTCTGCCATTGAAGGCACCTCCGTTGAGTAGGCCTGGAAGTGAGGTTTAGTTACATTTTCCACACACACAATATACTCGGGGCATCTCGTACGGAGGGCTGCATCGTAATTCTCCCGACCTCGAACAGAAACCCAGCCAGCGGTGCTCTCGTTGAAGATCTCGACCCGCTCGACGCTGGATACGGTCCGTACATGGTCTTTGAGCTGCTGCCAAGACGTTTGCCACGGTAGCTTCACGAGAATCTCATCAGTACGATGGAGCTCTTCAACGCGGAAGGTTGCACGATGTCCACCCAATTTATGCTGAGCTCACATTTGAGACCAAGATGTAGTACAGGTTTGTCTGATTCCCAGGCAGAACTTTGGATTGAATAGTCCCATTGATAGGCACTTGGTGAGAGAAAGTGTCCGAAGACATCGTGAACGACGGAAAGCTGCAGCTCTCAAGATTTACTCGGGATTGTTCGGCAAGGAGCACCCTGGGTAGGAGGATCGTGTGGAACGAGTACAGCAGTAAGGACGACCCGATGGGGCTCTTTATATGTTGTACGAGTATGTTCATGATTTATAGGACGTGGCAATAAGGCACATTTCTCTCGTGAACACCATCCAGAAGGTTACGCAAACGACGCGTTAAGTTCGGGGTATAGACAGCCTGCACGATACCATTTTCAGCAGTCGAGCCGTGTTGGTGTAAGCCTAATGGGCACATTTCGACAGCAGCGGCCATGTGCCATGAGTCAACGATTGGGCCAGGGATCTCTACGAGCAGGATGCCTATAACTGTAGATAGACACATTCTGAAGTGTGTAAAGTGTCGTGGCATGTCCAATAATATTACCAAGTGATAGCTCGATGACCGCCGTGCATATCGGGCAAAGGAAAAGCATGAAAGACGCCGAGACTGTTACAAAGGAAACTGCATTACCGAAGTGGCCTCCCCCATGTTGGTTAGGCGCCCGGGGGGGGGGGGGGGGGGGTAAATACCGAAAGTCGGTCAAGGCTGATAGGTCCATGGCGAATGACCATCGTCGAATCGTCCCGGTGAGAAAAGACTTTATAATCAACATTATTAGGGGGTTGGAGATACAGTCGGAGAACCTGCTCGACACACCGCAGTGCAAATGACGCTTAGGAATGATTAAGCCTGTGGGGTATTTACACAGGTATCGGCTTTAAGCGCGTGTTTATGATTCCATGGACCCGGGTAGCTGTTCGAATAGTGAATGAAGCCGGTGAAAAAGTCTGAGGCTCCTAGATCGCGGGGGTCGAATGACGACCGAGATCCCCGATACCATCGCATTGAGCCCCTAAATCTTGGGCTCTTAGTTAGACTTGTCCGTATTCTGAACCAGGTTTTTCGATTTTGTTGGGCAGACTGCGGGATCTGTGGACAAGGGGATCATGCTGAATGTGGCGTTCTTCTTAGCTTTGCTCGTATCCATTCAGTTCTTCTAGAACCGCGGGTCATCAGCATCTGAGCTGTGATAGTGCTCTGTACTGTTGTCAGGATTTTAGCTAGCAAGGGTGTCCATTTAGGGGTTGCTGTTTCGTTGTTGGGTAACCTTTCGCGAATAGATTGGAATGATTCCAAGAGGATACGCCCGCATGAGTGTTACCACCTAGTATGTACCTATTGGCCTTGGCCGTTGTGTACCAGGTGGGCTGTCACCCACCTGCTCTGTAAGTCCTCTAACCAACCGATGGGATGTGTGCACCCCCAATGGCGATTTTGTTCATTCGAATCGATCGCGATTCTACCGGGTCCCATACATCCAGACCGAATACCGAATATGTCTTTTGATGTGTCCCTGTGCGTTTCGTTCGACGAAGTCCTGTATGTAAAGGTACATAAGAGACCGAGCTGATCACCGCACAAGCGGTACGAGACCCGCACGTCCCACGCAGCCCCTAGGTGATCGAATCTGCATCCGGAAGGGTGACTTTGCCTCCGGAAGTCAAACTAATGGTTGCATGCTTCCGCGGAACAGGGTACCAAATGTGATATCATGTCTCGTGAGATATGATGTGAGATGTGACAGAAACTTGTGCAATTTAATGAGTGGTAAATTTTTGGAACTGGAAAGTGTCATCAAGCTCGCCCGTGTCATCGTCACTGTCAAGGACAATACTATTTTCGGCATCCTCAGTGGGCAACGCTAGGCCCGATGACTGCATGGCCGCGTCGCCCTTGTGATTGATGGGGTAGGTGGTCGCGGAGCCATCTTGCCAGGGGAGTGGCTCCTCGTCTGAGTCTGCAAGCGAAGTAATCATGCAGGTAGTTGTATTGGTGAAGAAGATAGCTGCAGACTCTGTGGTTGTTTTCAACCACAACCAGGTGGCGTGCGTCTTATTACCAACGGCCCCGGGTATTTTGTGTTCCATATCGATCGAGAGCGGGCCGTGGCTTAAGGGATCCCAGATAAACACGAGACCCCCGTAAGCACCACCCTCACATCTAATGAGGAGAAGTTCAGGTTGCACAGGGTGCCATTCTAATTTTGTCACGTCGGCATGAAACATGAGTACAGCCCGAAGATCAGAACTGGGAATATCCCAGATCCAGATCGTACCTGGAGCGTCATCCAGCCTTGTAGCTAGGAGGGACGATGAAATGTCGAACTTGGCAAGATTACAGCCAGATATGGGATCTTGAAGACTATTCATGTTTGTCCACTGCGGAGTCACTGCTTGAGCAGCTTTGACGAATTTGGGGGACGAAAAGGATCCGGTACTTGGAAGGGTACTTTGTTCTTGCCAGATCTTCATAGTTAGCCGAGTATGTAGCACAACCCCACTGAATGGGGGCGACTTGGCGACTTACTTGTAATGTGTCTCTGGGTTGTACAACCGGGGGATGACGGAGCCGCAATGCCTCAGCCATAGACGGGATACTTAAAACGCACAGACAGGTAGAGACGTTGGCAATCACAGCGTATCGACCATCCGGACTAATGGTAACTGCCCTCACGCCTGCACCAGACGGAAGACCCTTGTCTCGAGGTGCATGTTGGAGGGGGCCTCGCCAATCCTTAAAGATGTGGCCATCAGAAGTGTAGAAAAGTACCCTGGGAGCCTGGACTGATGATTCCCACACCACCAACCATCTGCCGTCCGGAGTCCAGGCTAGTCCTTGAGCATCGATAGTGTCTGGGTACCATGACCGCTCAACCTCCCTCGTCACCGGTGAGTGAATGCTAATCATGTCCTTGCCGGAAGTCCTCGTGAGCAAGGCAAGGTGATGCGCGGCAGTGCGGAACGAGTAACCCCTTGCTGCAGACGCGGCATGGTAGAATTTGGGGTTGGCAATTTCCACAGCCTTCGAGGTTGTGAGATCAATCAGAGTTAGCTTGACGCCAAAGGGTGACCAGATACAAATCTCTCGGCCGGTCGGTCCAAAGCTGATAAAGGTAGACTTGGCAGGCGAAGGTGGGATCCTGACATTTCCATGAAAATTGTCACCTCTGACTGAGAACACGTGTATCTGATCGGTAACAGCGACTAATATCCTCGCAGAACATGGTGACCATATGAAATACGTTACACCACCAGTGAGATCTTGTGGTAGGTCGATGATTCGGGAGATCTCCAAGGATTTAACGTCTCGTACCACAATGCTTGATGGAAGTAGTATAGCTATTAGTTGGCCGTCTGGACTCGGACCGGAGTGAGGTGAGGCTACTTGCCAAAGTTAGTATCTGACTTCCAGCGCCACACATAAGTAGAATGGTAGGATGGTAGAACGGGTGGAATTTATTGATTTCATGAGGGGGTGGGCAAACGTCTAATAATATGGGGATGGATAGGATCCTACACTCAAGGGCCCTCGAGAAACGCATAATGGAGTGAATAAAACACAACTTGAGTTGGGGGCTTTTGGTGATTCAAGGGCGGCTCTGCTCAAGGTGTTATAAAGCTGCCGTCCCTTGATGAAACCGGCGAGGAAGGTGTAGGAGGATGTCGTAAGAGTATAGTCATAACCACGTCAATGCGGCAGGTCTGGCCGTAGCAACCTGTAAAACATTGGCAAAGTATCACGTTGTAAGTGACTAGGAGACCATGGTATGGTGATTGGTTAGGTACCTAGGTAGTTATTCGGGCACTCGGGCACTCTACTCAGGCTGAATTTATTGGTGTTGATTTTGATCAAGTATAAAATCGCACCGCGAGCTCGGAAAGTGCCCCGCACCAATCCCCTCTTTTCTTTCGATAACCTTGATAACCTTGATAGTAATTTTAGCGATAAGAATCGGCGATCGACCGATAAGGAACAAAATAGAGGCGATAGAAGCCGCCGAAGCCCGCCGGCTTACTCATCTTACCTTAGGTTAGGTAGGTCGCTTATACAGCATCTCCGCGCTTGTGGCAACAACTTAAATTCTAGATTGCCGATTGCGACTTCAACTCCACCAGACTGAATCGAACTATTGTTGTGCTGCGGAAGAAATATTGTATTTTTCGTCATGCATCGCACCCCTTAGAACCATTGGGGTTTGTGGGACATTTTCCATCAGGTATCAGGGTATCAGGGTGTCAGGATGTCGCACGTAGCCCTGTCGCCTCGCCAGGCGTTGCCTGCATTAAGGGGGCTGCAGAGTCGGGCCGGGAAATATAGAGCTCAGGTCTTACGACAGGTCGCTACAGCGGCCGCAGTCCAAAACCTCGCAGAGCCACCGCGTCCGGACCCGCGCCCGATCCCTGCGCCACCCGCCCGGCCCTCTCGCCGGGACCTGCTGAAGAACGCAAAGCCGTTCTCGGACTTTCTCACCGACACCTTTGACCGGCAGCACGACTACCTACGCATCTCGCTGACGGAAAGGTGCAACCTCCGATGCGTGTACTGCATGCCCGAGGAAGGGGTTCCGCTCTCGCCCTCGCGGGAGCTGCTGACGACCCCCGAGATCGTCATGCTGTCGTCCGTCTTCGTCTCCCAAGGGGTCAGCAAGATCCGCCTCACGGGCGGGGAGCCTACCGTACGAAAGGACATCCTCCCGCTAATGCAGCAGATCGGCGCGCTGCGGCCCCACGGCCTGCGGGAGCTGTGCCTCACCACCAACGGGATCGCGCTGCACCGCAAGCTCGAGGGGATGGTGGAGGCCGGGCTGACGGGTGTCAACTTGAGCCTCGACACGCTGGACCCGTGGCAGTTCCAGATCATGACACGGCGGAGGGGTTTCGACGCCGTGATGAAGAGCATCGAGCGGGTGTTCGAGCTGAACCGGCACGGTGCCGGCGTCCGGCTCAAGATCAACGCCGTCGTGATGCGGGGCGTCAACGACCGCGAGATCGTCCCGTTCGTCGAGATGACGCGCGAGAGGGATGTCGAGGTGCGATTCATCGAGTACATGCCGTTCGACGGCAATCGGTGGAACGAGGGTAAGATGGTCAGCTACGCCGAGATGCTGGACCGCATCCGCCGGGAGTTTCCCGGTCTGGAGAAGGTCCGGGGTCACAGGAACGACACGAGCAAGACCTACAGGGTTCCCGGGTTCGCGGGAAAAGTCGGGTTCATCACCAGCATGACGCACAACTTCTGCGGCACCTGTAACCGCCTTCGTGTCACTAGCGACGGGAACCTCAAGGTGTGCCTCTTCGGGAACGCGGAAGTCTCGCTGCGGGATATCCTGAGGGAGTCCAACAACGGCGAGCCAATCGATGAGGAGGCTTACGAGGCGATGAAGAAGATGGAAATGGACAGACGGCAGTTAGCAGGCGGATCACCTCGTCTTGACTTGGCGCCGAATAAGCACAAGCTTCTGGACGTCATCGGCATGGCCGTGAAGAGGAAGAAGGCCAAGCACGCGGGCATCGGCGAGCTGGAGCATATGAAAAACCGGCCCATGATACTCATAGGTGGGTGACCACTCCTGGCCCTTGAGGGATAATGAGCGCGACATATCCGCTTGCTTGAAAACGATACAAGTTCTTTACGACCTTGCCTTTGTCATTTGAGGGGTATACGTGGATACTCGAACTGAACGAGTGTCGGCAGATTCGCAGCGAGCTTTGCCAGCCAGCGGCATACAAGTCTCAGCTTGGGATACTGCTAGAAATACACCTCTATCACCAACTCGAAGCACATTCCCCCGGCTATTCGCCCCGTCGAGCGGTATTGTTCACAGGCAACCACTACGATATTTCTCAGATACACTCTCGAAACCTAAAGAAAAGGGCAAGGCCGCTCGCTTGACACACGTGTCCGAGTCCGGCTCTGCTCATATGGTCTCCATCGCCGACAAAGAGCTCAGCAAGAGAGTCGCCAAGGCGGCCTGCAGCGTCCACTTCACCAACGACGTAGCGTGCAAGCTCATACAAGAAAACCAGATCAAGAAGGGGGATGTCCTAGGTGTCGCTCGCGTGGCCGGCATTATGGCGGCGAAGAGGACACCAGATCTCATACCGCTGTGCCATCCTATCCCAATCACCAAGGTCAGTGTAGACTTAGCCGTGCATGAGGATGAGGATGGTGGTGGCCGGATCGAGATCGAGGCGACTGTGGCTTGCGAGGGCAAGACAGGAGTGGAGATGGAGGCTCTGACGGCTGCTTCTACGGCTGCGCTTACGGTCTATGATATGTGCAAGGCGGTAGACAAGGGGATGAGCATTCGGGGGCTGAGAGTCATTCTGAAGGAGGGCGGTAAGAGTGGCCGCTGGGTAGAAGGTATCCAGGAGAACGCATAGGTACCTAGGTAGTCAAATGACTAAGGTGATTTACCTAATTGTGCCTTCATAAACTCATATGAGTGTCGTCGTATTTGTAGAGACTACTGGCTGAGAGCAAGCTTGGCCAAGCATATGCTGGAGCTTCATGCTTCATCTGCATAGATAAGTTCATATGAACAGGCTATCTCGTCATTCCATCATGAATC
This sequence comes from Hypoxylon sp. FL1150, assembly GCA_022495205.1. NCBI lineage: Eukaryota > Fungi > Ascomycota > Sordariomycetes > Xylariales > Hypoxylaceae > Hypoxylon > Hypoxylon sp. FL1150. The sequence continues at coordinate 172,887 of MU376166.1, forward strand.
TGGTAGGTAACTCTGATCATGGTCTACAGTCATCCTGCATGAAATCATTATAGAATAGGTCGTTATAACGAGTAATCTCAACTACCTACATAGGTAGATACACTAGGTACATAGAATCGGGCTGCGGAAGTTGTGGTTCGAGCTGTGATTCGGGACACCGGTATTAACCCCACCAAGCCAGCTTTCCCGAAAATCGAATCCAAGGCCAATCAAACGTCGGCGATAACGAAGTAGAGACCTAATCCACTCTCTGAGGTAGTTTTGCGGGGCACTTTCTAGCGTACATGCAGACATGCAGACATGCCTTTGCAAGTCTTTTTGGATCTTAGGTACCGAGGCACCACGCCAATGAATGGGCAGCGGGACGTCAAAGGCGTGTAACTCGGCGCATGGGAGAAGACACGCATTGGAAACCAGAATGAAAGAAAGGGCTTGATCGCCTAGATCTTGCATTCTTCCCATGCCCTGATCGACGATGTTTGAATGGATTGCAACTTGCCCAACCATCTCGGGGCGCATTGATACTCCAAAGAAACATTGTCTATATCTCGGTACCGTCGTAGCCAGCGTCGTGGGTTCTGTATGATGTCAAGCCATGAGGTCAGAGGTCTGCCGTTGTGTTATCTATGCCCATCGATAATAACATGACAGGCTTACACTACAGGGTTGTGATTCGTAGCGATAGTCCCCCGTACGTTCAAGAGTTTTAACACGTGAGGATTGGTGGTCAGCATACCTACCTCCTGCCCGTCAGCCACTCGTGTGTGTACGTACAAGCAGCTACTCCGAGTTAATTTGGCGGTCAAGCGGCAGACCCTCAGACCCTGGATATTATGGTTAGGAGCCTCGACCTCGATGGCCTAGTATCACAAACGCATTGGCATTAGTGAAGTTTACTGCTCTCCAATCAGCGCTCGCTCAAAGATAAACCTGCAGCATCGCAAACACTGTGCCACACTGTCCCGCTCCATCGTCGCGCTAAAGGACTGGGGACTTTGGGACTATGGATATGAGGATGCCAGGGATGCTCATGTAGGACGGCCGAATCTCCACGGTGGTTATAACATATATCGTTCAAATCCTGCTGGATTAAGGTACAGAGATCTCGAGATCTCAGGAGAAATCCTTGCCACAAGATTCCGGAATAGATTCCAGTGGGCTTGTAACCCAAGTTTTTTGAAGATGGTCTCAGATCAGCTTCAACATGAGGGAAAAAGAGAAAAAAAGAAATGCAGTATGGCCGGGTCGCGGTGGAGCCCACCAAGGGCCTAGGTTCCCTGGTAATCTACACTACGTAGATCTGCATCGCCGTCGTCCGGGATATCGAAAGAAAAAAACAACGCAACAAATTCCTTCAAGGCAAGAAGGCCGCGGGGCCGGCAGTGATAATCGTGTGAAGTCATCGTATAGCAAGATTCCTAGCTCACCGTACTGATATGGGAAAGTTGAAGATCGCGATAGCGTAGGACAAAACTTTGGTAAAGTGCTGTCGGTTACATTGTGATATATTGCGCCGTACCCATGTAGCCATTGTACGTAATGGCCAATGGCTGCGGCGCCGACCTGCCAAAGAGGAATTTAAGATGGAGATTACCCCGTCCGTCGACTGCAACGAGTATCTGATTTTCACCTAGGAGTCAGGGTTCGATGTTAAGTTAATCTCGGTTTGGGATGAGATGATGAAAGGGATCGCTTAAGATGCCGTCGCTTCTGTCAACGTAGTCTCAGGATACCTACCGCATTCCAGTATGTCCCGGCTGTCTACTATGTAGGTAGTCTTTCTGTTAGGGGTAGGTATTACTTAGGTATGTACGGAATAGGTGCGGAGGAAATGTCCCTGGAGGGCTAACAAAGGGCCGGGGGCTGGAAGGGCCCAGGGAGGACCTGACGTAAGTCTACGGACACTAAACCGCCGAATATCGGTATCCAGTCGGCTTGCACGAATTTGGCAAGAGGACAGGCGAGCAAAAAAGCAATTGGCTGCCGTACACACGAGCGAGCGAACGGTGAAATGACCTGGCGAGAGGTGTCATGCAGCTACGTTGTATATTTCGATCGATGCATTCATAGGTGACACAGATCCTACATATGGTAGTTTCTATAGACAGAAGATAACTCTCGAGTTCCGAATCCCGAGTTTTTGACAGATGAAATAATATGCGAGAAAGGTCCCGTCGTACAAGTTGAGGATGAGGAATGGCAACGAGATCGGATGGCCCCTTTCGACAAAAATTGGCATTCGTAGAGCACAGTACGAATTGTATTCCGAAGGACTTTACGAGCTTATAGCAACCAATTAGAGTGTAGCCAAATAGGATTGTATGCAAGTAGTTGCCGCTTGGATGCTTGGTCCTTGGGATCACTTTGGGATCACTGCTTGGGATATGCTCGGGATCCATTGCCCGGGATGCTTGGGGATACATGCCTTAGGGTACCATATAGCGGGCAAGGCAGGTCTATCGAGGGGTTTCCGGGCCCACCAGTGCCACAAAGTGCCACTAGAGCCCGGTCAACTACTGCGTTGGGGGGGCAGAGGGGGAGAAGAGCTTCTTTTTAGCGCGGACCTGCACGTCCTGCACGGTACGGGTTGTATGGGGTACGTATTGTTTTCTGACAGGACAGAGGTTTATTATTATCCCATGTCTCCTCCCCCGTGTCCCTATTATCATAGTATCTTCTACCTTCTATTCCCTTACATATCTCCCACCTTTACTAAGGTTATGCAAACAGGTATCCCTCCTCGTGTCTTGCTTTTGATCTAATCGCCCCTCGAGTCCTAATAATCGACTTCAGACACCTACCCAACCCACTAATACTTTGCTGGACAACTGGACGCTGGTCCTTATCTCATATCCATCGATTTCACATGCACCAGCGTCAGAGCAGCCTTACGTAGGGGTTTCGTTGTGTGGCTGGATTAAAAGGTTTAGGGTACCGTTATCAGAAGCGGCGGGCTATCCTATCAATCCGTTTGGGCCGTCCTATACCTTGGGTCTCTATCTATTTCCTTAGATACCTGAGTAACTCCCGCCGTGCAGCGTCCTCTTTTTAGAGTTAAGATCGGACCTCATCCTCCAGCACCCTTCAACCCTCCAAGAGTCCCGAGTCTCGAGTCCTTCAGTCCCAACGCTAGGACGTTGACTTCCCGACGAAACTTCCCGACGATACCCTCGCCATCCACTAGCTTTAACCTTTACGACTCATACGTGCCAATACATCGTACAACTTTTTTTTCTTCCCAAATTAGGCCGTAAGCCAAGCCTGGGTCAAGGTTGACCTCAGCATTATTTATATGCGTTGGTGATCCAGGGTCATTAGGGACCCGAGGTGGCTTGCTGAGCAATACTTGTTACACAGCAATCTGGTCGCGAGACGGCTGACGCCGCTTAACGCTCCCCCAACATTCGCCAGTCTCGCTCTTACTTATACCAACCTACTTTGTCTCAACCAACTCGCGCCGTTCCCACTCTGGAGCGCATACGTGCCTGACACGAAGGGGGATGGCGACAGAATTCATCATGCCTAGGCTTCATGAGCAGCCGCAGGCGCAAGCGCAATTCTACCCTTATCAGCAACCGCCGAACCCGAACCCGAACCCGCCGCCACAGCCACAGTCGCAATCCCCGACCTATCCGTCGCAAGGGTACCAATCTCAGCAAATTTCACCCTTGAGCACCTCCAACAGCACATCGCCAACATCGCCGAAACCCTACCACCGTCAGCGACTGCGACCGCTCTACATGCCCGCCGTCCTCAGACCAAACGAACATCCGTCTAAGAAGATGCCAGCGCGAAAATCGGAGGCGCATGAAGATGAGTTTCAATTACCGTCCAACAACAGCTTCATCAGCTTAGCCGGGCTAGGCGCGCTGGGCCGGCTCAGCCGTCGCACGGCAAGTGAGGATGGAAAATGGTCGGATGGTGAATGGGACCTGGAATTATTTCCCAAGCCGACGGCGCAACCCACGCGACAGCACTGGAAGGTAAGTTCGGACCTGCACGGCGTGTCTCGGATATGCAACCCCAGCCCTGCTAGTAAGCTGCGGCACGTCAACACATGACTTCATTCCTTTCTCATTCCTATCTCATTCCGCATCATATTACAAGGCCAACTCAGCTGACTCGATTCAACCTAGCCCGACCCAGAATCCACCATATGCGACGAGCCCTCGTGTCTGCGGCACTTCAACACCTGGACGCGTCGGCACCACTGTCGACGATGTGGCAACATCTTCTGCGACTCGCACTCGGCGTTCGACGTGCCCCTCGACCAAGACGCAAACTACAATCCGAGAGGCGCTCCTAGCCGAGCCTGCTCTCACTGTTTTTCCGAGTTCAAGGTGTGGCGCAGCCGGACAAACAGCCAGGCTTCCAGCGAAGACGAATCCGGCAACAGAAACTCCCGAACCGCACCGACGAGCCCAGTCGCCTCGACGCCAGCTAGCATCCACGGCACGAACGGTCACCACCAAGACGTTGCCATGAGCGTTCCTCGCGACTGGAACTGGAGCACCTTTTAAGAAACTCGGGACGACCTGGCGCCTCGTCTCTTCTACACTGCTGCCGGTCCTTGAACCTAGGATCCTAGCAATCTAATAAACAACTGATCATACACGAATCAACGAATCTCATTGTAACGGCAATCTTCGATATAACGATGACGGAACAACACTACATAGACTAGAAGTTCCCGGCATAGACTGGATATACGGCCAGACCCAATACCTGCACGACGCAACATGCATGCATAGCATGCTGGTATCATCGTTGGATTTCTTTCTATTTTCGAGCTATGATACCCAAATTACGGTGCAACTAATTTTCGAATACCACATGAGGAGAGGAAAGGGGTGGGAAACGAAGGGGTTTGGGGGTTTTTTTTTCTTCGGGAGAGGGGTGTGGATGAGGGGAGGTTTCAAAGGCACGCAAGGGAGTGAGGGAGAATCTGTGCTATTTTCTTTGCGAACTTTGCATCCATCGGAGAAGTACGGTGATTTCATATGAGGTGATTTCAATTTCTTCCTTTTCCTCTTTCTGACCATAGAGGGAGGGTAGGAAACCAGGGAGAAAGAAGCGTTTGCATAAGGGGCCAGTAGAAACTGGTATCTTCTCATTTGCCCCCGGGTGTTTAGGAGTTTTACTATTCATTTGATGATCACAACCCAAACCTGCCGTTGGTTGCCCAGAAGCAGCCAGAAAGCTCGGTGAGATCTGGGTTGCAGGGGTGTACAGAGTTTCACAACGAACGCGAATGATGGCTCTCTTCGCACGCCGAGTATATCTTGAGACTACTCTAATCAAGTTTTATGAAGTTTTTCGATCACACGGTTTCTATTTTGGTTCCCGTCTATCCATCCGCCGTATACCATCGTCAAGTCTGTTGTATGAATGGAACAACCGTCGTCATCTATGGGTGAACGGTGACGGCGACGCCGGTGACATTGCCCTGTACTCGGGTTCCCTTAACTTTTTCTTTTTCTTTTTCTTTCTAGCCGGCTCATGACTCGGGCCAGCTTATAAGCTTGCGGTCTCGACTGCTCTTCCTGTTGCTGGCCAGGGAACGGTTCCCAAAACTAAATGGTAGCAACTTATTTTAGCGGCATACCCTTTTTTGGGCTTGCCACGCCTAAGTACGTAATGGCATGTGCTTAGCTCGGTGACACTGCTTACATCCTTTATAGCGGCGCCATGAGTTCAAGTCAATTGCCAAATATATAGACTTTTCAGCCTTCGCGGTTTATAGCTTCGGTCTAAGACTTAAGCCAATAGGGTTAAGCAATTATGCATTTATTCAGTTAGCTATCTACCTCGTCATGTACCTAAGTAGGCTAGGTCTAGAGCTTCAGTTGGTACTTATTAGGTATATACCTGTTATACGATCGAGATATTTTCTAACAGATATCGCTAGAATAATCGTCTACCCTTTTCCTTAGTGCCAAAAATCGCAGTTTCATGAGAAGTTGGTAAATAATACAGATCTAGCTACAATACCACTCTGGTCACGACCACGATTTGGGCAGGGAAACCACTAGCTCGATCTATAATCTATATATGGTTGGATCTCCAGAGCCACATATTCCTAAAATAGCCCGATTTCGACGACGTGAGGTGGAACATCAGATACATCCTCAGACAATGCCATTGGTCGCAGCAGAACACTCCGCCGATGTCAGCTTCGTTCCAGCGGCGCCTCCGATACGAGCGTGACAGTCCGTCCCATAGGCCGGCCGATCCGGGGCTCCCTGCTTGGATGTTCCACTCGACTAAAACCAGGCCCGCCGTTGGTCCACGGTTTGTGAAGACGAGATGCTGCATTTCAGTATTACCCACATCTCCCGCATTACCGATTTTGAGTAAGCCTTTGGGATTGCTAAAGTCGAGTTGGTAAGAAGAGGGGAGGAAAGGAAGAGGGGAGGAAAGGAAGAGGGGAGGAAAGGAAGAGGGGAGGAAAGGAAGAGGAGAGGAAAGGAAGAGGAGAGGAAAGGGGAAGGCAGAGACTCCTTCGAAATACGATCCCGATGCAACTACCTGCGACCAAAATCTCCCCGACAAACTTGGTATCCTGCGGCATGGTCACCGTCGATGTTATAATGGATGTACGACCCGGCACGTCGCGGGTCTGTCCGTAGAAGTTGGCCGTGTTGACGTAGTACTCTTAGTCATTGCCATCGGATCCTAAATCCTTAGCGCCATTCGTGGATAGTAGGCCGAGCCCGATGAGGTTCTTGGACGCTTTGAGTGTGGGCCAGTTGGTGGCGTCGCCGACTACTTACGTGCCGAAAGGCATCGGGATCGTGGTTGAGACCAGGCAAGTTCCCGATGGCGTTCTTGGTCGTGGAGCTGCATTTCACCCCGCATCGCTTTCTGTCAGTCCTGGCCAGCTTGATGGCCTTAGTGTAATCTTACATGGATTAGGGTCAGTTTATGTTACTTGGTCATCTCTATCGGCTCACTTACAGATAGGTAGATAGAAGAAGGTCACACATGTATAGGATGCAGGTAGGCAGTCGGTAATTTCTAGGCTTTGGACATGGTGAATAAAACTGGTCATCCGCAATGGTCCTGACGAAGGCCACTCTTCCCTGCCTTCCTCTTTGTCGATGCTACCAATTCCGCCCAGTCCTCCATCTTCGGGGAGTTCAAGAAACCGTAACCGACCACGAGCTTCGTGTCCTGCGGTAAGAGCTTGTCGCCAAACATGCCCATGGTCGCGAGGGTATCGTCGCGCTTGCTCAGGAGCCAGGGGTGCACCGTAGACAGGTAATCCTGCATTGTCACAAAGTCCCTTGCAGCCGGTTTCACTACCAGGCTACCCGACTTGCTGCGCCGTCGCCTTATTCCGCAGCATACCAAAAGGTAGCGCGGCCCCCTTCCTCGTCCTCCTTTCTCGTTGCAGCCGGGTAGATCTCCCACAGCATTGTCAGCTCCCCGTTTTCGAACACTTCGCTTTCAACCTCCGGGTCTGTGTAATCTCGGTACCAATCAAGCCAGTCGTCCCCCCAGTCCTCCAGGTCGTCGATGCGGACAGTTATAGACGACATCGGGACCGGGGTCCGGTAAGCGGCGACTGCGAGGCCGGATGCCATCTCTGCTTTCCACCGTCCTCTTTGAAATGAGGGCTGAGCGTATCAGGGTTGTCTTCATTTTACCGAATCCAGACTGACTCGGACAAGCTGCCGTCGAGAGTCGAGAAGACGCGATCCGGGCGGTTGTAGGCGGCGCAGGGCGCATTTATGAGGGCAAATGGCCTCCTTTCAAGGTCTACATGCTGATAATAACGATAAGAAAGACCTTCAGTTGAGGGTTTGGATTATCTTGAAGAGTTGTGGCAATAGTCAGTCTGGTGCGAGGCGAACCGAGCGATGAGGGTACAACAACGTTGCCGCGCGAAGGGCTACGAACTCAATATCTCGGATACCTAATATATGAAAGCGAGGAGGAATAAGTCAATCCCCTGTCATATCTCGCTGCTGCCATGCAACGTTATCCGAGACACCTTGCACTATCAAAATCACTGCACAGTTGTAAGGCAAACTGTTAGTGCAGGGGTGAGGGTTCCTTTAGATACGTAATCGCGAAAACGGCAAGGCTAAATTCACGGACTCACCACCTAAAAGGCCGCAACTTCGAAATAGACTCCTTTCATCGCTCTAAGCTTAATGAGCCACATGGTGATGCGCACATGTGTACATGTATAGCGGGGTTGGCTATCGAGCCGCATCGTTATTTTTTTACGAAGTAAAGAGAGAGGTGAGTGTATGCTCTACCAGATGAGCGAGATGCTCAGCCGCTATCCCCACACCCAAGAAGCGGCACACGATTCCCCGGAATCATAAACCCTGTCCCGGCGAGCCGTCTTGGCTAGGTTAAGGTCAAGGCGCAATTGCGAGGTCGATCCCTCTGACGTACACATAGCCTTAGGTACCTAATGCAACACACGTAGGCAGATCTCTCTACGACCTCATTCATGGCAGAAAGCTTGACGATGATATCTACCAAAGTCGGCTGGAGGTAACCCTAACGACGTTCAGGAATTTCCTACTGGCCAAACCTAGGTACACTGTATGTTATGAGCTTGCACCTAAGGGCGGAGGAATCGCGGTATCTTAGGTACCTACGGGAGATAGTTATTCTTGGTCAAAAACGCCTCTTCGAGCCACACCAGGTTTCCCTGCTACGCTCTCTAGCCAATGGTTTGTTGTCCGGGCAAGGCGGAGCAGAGCATCTCTGTAGCACCGGCCCGAATCGACGTTGTGGCGGAAGGTCGCATTGCATTGCAGGAAGCACGCGGGTAGCCTCCGCTGAATCCGCTGCGAGATGCTCTAGATATCAGAGTACAGTATGGAAAGTCGAAGTATCATCCCGTCCTCTTCAATTTCAACAATTTCAATTACATAAGCCGTGCTCTTCCGTAACTACTCCATCTCACTCGGATGCGCCAACGGTGGAAGCCGCGTTACTATCACGACACCTCAGCCCAAAAGCTGAGCCCATTTCAAGAGCGCCAACGTGGAGTAGCAGTCAAGACAGCTCTCCAATCATGTCAAACATGTTGAAGTCTGTATTTGTGGTTCTTACGATAACCCCCCAACATGAATTTGATTTTTACTAGTACAAATAGACTCGAGGTTCTATGCTAAGTGCAGAATGCCTGGCGTCAAGTATGCATTTGCAAGGTACAAAAGACACAGAGCCCTTATCCGAGCGAGGTGGTCACTTAAAAATCTGGACCTGTTTGTAAGTGTAGACTGCTTGTTGCATCTTATGATGCAAGCTGGTTATAAACTCATTCTCCAGCTTTTTACTTTCACTAACTACCTAACTACTGACCCATAGTGCAAGCTATATTCATAGGGGCTATTCTAGGATGTACGTTATTGACCAGGGACAAACCATCGGTGAACAGCAATCATATACTTGGGAAACCATTGTCTCAGGGCAGATACCACAGAGGTATTTGCCTGAACATATATTCCTGCTGTCAAGCATGTGGGAAAGTGTTCTCCATAACATAGGACGGAATATCGTAGCGGTTTTATATCACAAACTGTCTTCGCTAATACTTGCTAACATTTGGTCGTGATGGCTTTATGTTTGTTGATATGAAATGGTCCGCTCCTTGTTTGCTTCTTTGCTAGTTACATCAACGTCATTACGGAAGCAAATAGCAAGAGAACTCGTGATAAAAATATGAAATATACAACTACCACGATAGAATTTGATATCCACTTCTAGAAGAGTGCCTTAGATACATCTCTCTCCTATCATGGCAATCTTAGGTATGCAAGACATGTCTTCTGAGAAGCAGATCATTAGATGCTAACTGGATAATGGAAGTTATCGTGCATCACGGTCTGTATATTCAACACAATACAGAATTCTAGATAATCAGTTCTCTAATGTGTAAGATTGATGTATAATTAGGTACCTACACAAGTAAAATCACAAAATTATCTCGATTTGCAGGGCAAGGATAATGAATTGGATTTCTAACACTGCCTTAGGTAGCCCAAGGTATTGTTTAAAAGGGGGTCATTCACTGATCTTTGACAAATGCAAGCATTAAGTGTTAAATCAGAGCAGGGCCTCCTAGGGTTTGACACCCAAGATCGCTTCTGCTGCTTGAGAAGATCGGTGAGCGGCCTGTGAAAAAAAAAGGCAAAAAGTAGCCCACATTCTGATCAGGTACTGTAGCTGCCTCCGGCAAGTTGCTCTGCTGGAAGACCAGCATATCAACAGGTCAAAAAACATCCATATCTGGATTAGATCCTGCTGTCCCCCTTATCCGTTGCCCTGATACGGCGGTAATAATGGGAGTGAGTCCTGTTGATCCTGGTGTGCTTTCCACCTTCCACAGTGTTTGCTAAGGAGGTATCTGCCAGTCGCGCCGTCATGCCTAGCAACGACACTAATCAATATTCACTTTCGATTTGATTCTGCCACTGCCCCGCGGTTTGTTTCTTATTTCAGCCTGACTTGCCGCCCTCTTGATTCTTCCTTTTGTTTCTTCTCTTTACACTCAGCCTTTTCACTCAACGTTGTCTCCAAAGCACCACATCGTCAATGCTGCTCGTTAGCTTTTTCCTCCTTCATGTTGCTCGTAATCGTGACTGCACAACATGGAATCAACGAAAGAGTCGAATCTCCGCGCCGAAGAAAATGGCGGTGGGAATAATACGAAAGTTGATGAAGATCCCCAGCAGATTATCATCGGTGCTATACAAAGTCGGCGTCAAGATGCAAGAAAACGTATTTCTATGGGTATTGGGTCCCGCCGTCGCCTTGATAAAGCGGCGTCCCATACGCCTCGTCGGTAAGTCAGCGTCGCCCATTCAACCTCTCCCCTGTCACTAACAAAGATACAAAGCCAGCCTATGGACGAGCACGATGGCGGTGGCGACGTCGGTGGCGACTTCAGTGAGGATGGCGATGTTGTCATCACGGCCCGAGCCGTCTACGACACTCCTGACAGTAAGAAAAACAAGCCGATTTCGAGCAGGATTTACGGCATTATGGCACCGTATGGTCAGCATTCTGTCGAGAGTCAATGGAATGCCATTTTCGAACTCCAGTATGGAGATGTCCTGGTGAAGCCCTTCGATGGGCTGCCCCCATGGGGAGTCCCTCTTCCGCAAAGCGAAATACAGCGGATCCAGATGATTAAGATGAGTAAGTATCGTCACCCTTCGCATCGCCCTCGGCATCGCCCATCACACCCCCCTCGACGTCCCCCTCGACGTCCCCCTTCACATCCCCCTCGGCATCGCCCTTCGCATCGCCCTTCGCATCGCCCTTCGCATCGCTCTCAGCAACCAAACTAGCAACCAAACCAGCACACACACTTACACACAAGCCCCCACATCCACCTGTAGAAAAAAAAAAAAAAAAAAAAAAAAAAAACCCTACAAAAGCTGCAATGTTTTCTTACATCACGATTTAACTTTCCATTTCCTTTTCTTCCCCATCCACCTACCACCCTTGTAGTTGTTACCGGAGGGCTTCTCAATTTCGCATCAACCTTCCTACTGCACAGAGAAACGTCGTAACTGACAGAAGAAACCAATAGTCGAGCAGGACGAAGTGCAAATATCCAAGCAACTGCTCGTCCACATAGTCAACGGAAGCAGCGGAGAATCCGACAAACGCAAGTACTGGCTCAAGCCACAACCCGTTGATACGGCCACTGACAACCCTCTGCGCGTCAATCGTCTCCTTTGGGTCGCTTTCGAGTTCCTCTGTACGTGGGTATCGAGTGAGCGCTCCGAAGGCCAACCCCTTGAAGTCCTAGTCGCTCTTGACCGCTACTACGACAGCACACTAGTCCACTACCCCCGCCGAGCTCTAGCTGCCATGGAGAAGGTCGGACACCCCTTCGGCAACCAGGCGTCTCAGCCTGTGCGCCCAATCGCACCTACCAGACTCGAGCCCATCCATGAGCAGAGCGAGACTGAGGTCAATGCTGTCGGCAATGCCGTCGACGATGGCATCCAGGATAGAGACGACAACGATGTAACCGTAGGCCAGACCACCGACGACGACAGTGACCAGGCGGTCTTGGAGGACGACGGCGGGGACATCTCGGACTACGCTCCCAGCCCCAAGGGCAGCAGATTCACCAACCCCATCGAGCTCAGCTCAGATGGCTCCTTGTCGCCCGTCCTCGCCCGCAATGCCAAGTCCAATGGCAAGGCCAAGACCAGCACGCGACGACGCCGGGACAAGAGTAGTACTCCGGAGGCCACTAGCCACCGCTACTCGACCCGCAGCACCCGCCGCACCATCACCAGCACCATCACGCAGCCGCTGGTGGTCCCGGGCCCGTCCACCCGCACCCGCGGTCAGCAGCAGCGGGAGAAGCAGTTCCTGGAGGAGGCGGCAGGTGGCCGCAAGGTGACCTTGCCCTCCTCGGACGGGGATGACGACGACGAGGACATCGTCAACGTGCCGCCTCCCCGACGAGCCAGGCCCGTACCCAAGCCCCAGCCCATGGTCGGACGTCTGCGTACCATTGGTAGCATCAACGAGATGCGTACCCACCGTGACACGTCCATGGGTCCGTCCTACACGCAGCCGTCTTCTTCCGGTGGCGCCCAACCCAGCACCCAGCCGCAGCGTCTCCGAACCCTTGGCAGCATCAACGAGTTGTACCCCAAGCGTGGCCTCGATATGGAACTAGGTCTATCCTACGAGCGATCTTCCAGCGGTGTCCGACCCAGCACCCAGCCGCAGCGTCTTCGAACCCTTGGCAGTATCAATGAGATGCACCCTAAGCGTGGCCTTGATATGGAACTAGGTCTATCCTACGAGCGATCTTCTAGCAATATCCAACCCAGCACCCAGTCGCAGCGTCCCCGAACTCTTGGCAGCATTAGCGAGATGCGCCCCAAGCGTGGCCTCGGCATGGAACTAGGTCTGTCCTACGAGCGATCTTCCCGTGGCGGCGCTAACCCTACGTCCCAACCCGGACCCGAACTCCAGCCCCGCCAGCCTCAACGTCTGCACACCATGCGCGGCATCAACGAGATGCATCCCAAGCGTCCGCGCGACTGGCGCGGCCCCGTGGACGTGGACTCGGACGACGAGCCGCTTGCCAAGAAGCGCCGCGGCCCCGCCGACAAGCCGAAGGAGTCGGAGCCCGCGTCCGGAAAGAAGCCTTTCGTTCTGTTCACGGGCGACCTCAGCGGCGCCGAGTGGGAGCCGGAAGACGACGAGGAAGAAGACTAAAGGGAGCCTGGTTGTCTGGTCCTCCTCAACTTGGTATTTTGCCTGTCTGTCTACCTGCACCTTTTTTTTTTTTTCTTTTTTTCGGAAAAGCAGACCTTTATACCCCCTCTCTTCTTGTTGTTTTTGCACAACTCAACCAGACCCAGACTACTACTTGGAGGGTATAGGATGGTAGGATGATATACCCCAATGCATGTCCGCAACACCTATGTCCTTCGAGTAAAAGCTGGATGATATACCCCCCCTATTCGTTTGTTTGTTTGCTTGTCTGTTTGTTATCTGCACTGCTCGGGAGGATGGTTTTGCTTTTGATTTCTTTTGCGGGGGAACGACCCTGATTGATATGATAGGTGATAGGTGATAGGTCTGCATTCTGCATTCCTTCACGGAGATGGCGATACTGGTGGTTTGTGTCCCGGGGGTTGGGGAAAAGGAGAAGGATGTTATCTGTACCTAATGTATGCACAGGGACCGTCTTGTTACTCTTATTTGCTCCTTTGGGGCGAATATGAAGAGACTGGTGTTGAGTCTCTGGACCTGTGCTGCTGCTCCTTCGGAAGAACCTTTCAGGTAGTCAATAGTCATGATCATGATCATGACACAACATCAATGACCCTTGTGTTTCACTGTGATAATCTGTAGCTACAATGAAACTGTAAGCAAAGCTCAACACCATTCCGGAATGCCACTAACGAGAAGAGTTCAGAGTTCTAATACCTAATACATATCGTTATTAAGCAATAATCTCTAAGCTACTACAACAGGGTTATCAATTTATATACAAGCTTGCGCATTGCAAATATGTACATCGAAGCTGGCACTGACCTTTATTAACCACCGCGAGTTACGCTTTCGTTATGGGCATGGAGTCTCAAAGCTGCTGCGTAGCCCCCCCTTCCCCCTCATGCCAAAAATGCTGCCGCCCATTTCCCATTTTTCCAATCCACCTCCTTAAAACTCCATAGTAGATGAAGATTGACTTAGGTAATACACCGCCAATATCGCGATGCTTGATGTGTATTATTCGCAGCTCGATTGCTGCATTTGTACCAGTATGCAAGTCCGACTTCCGCCCGCGAATGCTTTCGAGGTAGCACTTGTGCTATTGTAAGGGTATTGAATATAGCTCATAGCTATACTGGGTTTAATGGGTGCTTAGTGCTTCTTGCCGTTTGCCTTACCATTCGCTTTGCCGTCGGCCTTAGACTTGACGCCGTTCGCTTTAGCAGCCGATGAAGGATGAAGCCTGTCGTTACCGCTGACGCTGGTGCTTGACGAGTCGCTGTCCTCGACGATTGCGCCCTCGTTGTTTTTGCCATACACCTCGCGCTCGATACCCTTCGCCGCGTCCCAGCTGGCCTTCTCCGCTAGAACGACATTGCTCCTGCGTCGGTCGGGGTTGCCCTTAGCACGCACGACCTCGGCCTTGCTACGTCGGAGATAGCTCGCAATGAAGAATGATACGAACAGGTAGGTCAGGGGCAGCAGATAGAAAACGTTAAGCCAGATGGCAAAGGTAGCACCCGTCGTCGTAATGCAGTCGACTTTCTGGTACTGCATCACGTAGCTGGCACCTTCGTGAGTCGAATTGACATCCAACGGTGAAGACACGACGGCAGCTGCGCCCGCGGCCTCAGCGGCACCGAATAGCGTCTGCTTCAGTCCGTCGAAGAAGTTAGGGGCGTCAGTGGCAGCGGCGGCGATACTTGAAGCCGCAGCGGCAGAACTGGCCTTGACCTGAATCGGAACGAGGTAGGAAATAAATGAGTGGATCATGGCGCAAGATGCGCCAATGATAAATTGGGAAATTTGGAGCGATGTGAGAGTGCGCTTGATAAACGTAGGGACACGGATGTTAAACGCCGTGACGGTAAAGTAAGTATACTTAGTCTAAATTAGCAGCTGTCAGTAGTTCGGTTTGCATCTCGTAACTAGACTTACCATGAGGGCGTGGATAGCCGAGTTGAAGAAAACAAAGATCCAGATGGGCACCGCCATATAACGCATACCAGCCCACATAGCCATCATGGCTCCCGCGTGGTGATAGGTCTGAAGGGTCGAGCTAAACTTGCCCTTTGCGAGAATGATGAGGGTATCAACTACCTCATAAAACTTGCTGATATAAAAAAGCCAGCCATAGAACGCAAGACCGTCGTTCCAGAGACGTCCGGGGACAGCCGGGCTGGGAGGACCCGCAGCTGTAGCCCCCGACATGGACTGCCAGGTTCCTGAATTCTCATTATAACTGAGTGCATTCCCGAGACCAGCGGGTCCGTGGAACTTGCAGAAGCTGTCTACAGTACCAGCCCAGCCATTAGGTCCCGCAGGGCTCGCAACCGAGTTCCGCAGGGCGTTGAACATGCCAACCCAGGTCCATGCTGAGTAGACGGCGAGAAAGACATTATGCAGGACGACGAAGGTGTTGAATGCCTTGGTCTTGCTAATAGCCCACGGCTTCTTTCCAGTGGACTTGTTGTATACGTTCAGCGCCTTAGCAGTGACCGCGTATACCGTGGCAATCGTAATCGGAACTCGGGCATCTAATGCGCCAACGTACAGACTGTCTGGTATGGTGAATGGGAACTCAGAATGCGGTGGAGGAATAGTCTGCGGTTCCGGTAGCGGTGGAAACTGGAAAAGGGTGGCTTGAGGAGGCGAGAGAAAAACACCAGGTGTAGCCATGGTTGCTGTCAGTATTCTATACCAGCAGTTAGTAAAGCCCTGGCTCTTCGCCTGAACTCTCAATGCTGAATATTGCGTGGAGGCGAGAGGGAGTTGCGCACGCGACACAATGCAATATACGTATGCACTGGAATCTGCTATGATCTACGAGAAATGACGAGGTGAGGTATGGAATTTTACAAAGGCATGGAAGAAGAGTGTAGTTGTGAGAGTTATAGATACTTAATAAGCAATCATGTCAAACAGAAGAAATGGCGAAAAAAGACTATACTTGTCTTCTCGAAGTCATCATATACAAATACCGCCTCTTCCAAATGACGAAAAAAAAAACCAAAAAAAAAAAAAAAAACAACAGTTAATAGGGTATGCGGTACCTGCAGGGCTCATGATGAGAACCCCCTGGTTCCGCTAAAGCCGGGTTTGGGACTTGGGGACCAGTGATAGGCGAGCCATGACAGCGTGATCACGCAAATGCTTCCAACCTTTCCGCTGTACTGGTGCCACTAGTGCCGTAAGTGCCAGATTGAAAGTGCCACAGAGCTCAACAGTTGAAGAGGATGGACCCTAATAACCCAGACCGCTTTTCCTTGATTGGTCGGTTCCTCGCGGCTCCGCCGATTCGGGTTGAAACGCTGAATTCAGAGTTTGGGGTTGCTTCTCCAACTCAAAAGTCGCAATGCGCATTACGTATCTGGTCACTCAATGCTCATGTGCCAGTGTTGCGTGGAAGCCGTGGGATGTAGGACATTCCGACATCGCCTCTTGTCGGTGACAGCGAGAGCAGGTTTTCTTAATTTTCTGTGAAGTGTCAAGTGTCGACTGAGACAGCGTCTTACCACCATAACTTTCTCGGCTATCCGGTAGGCGCCGGCATCAATCGCGATTCCGCAGTGCACCGAGTATCAAAAAATAGCATCTCTTTCCCAAGTAGGTGTCTCTGTTCTACGAGATAGGTTGACACGTGCTTCCTAGCACGAACTCGAGATGCCGAGGAAGTCTCCGTGTCTGCCATGGTGGATCTGCCGGCAAAACAGATCTCAAGGGCGAGAAGATTTCCGAAAAGCGGTTTTTCTCCCGATGGCTAGAATCGACGAGATGCAACCCTAACTGATTGGTAGTCCGAAGGCGAAGCAGCCTAGGTAATAACCTTAGATTAAGCCCAACAGCAAGAGACGTCAAACTCGAAATGGTTACCGAAGACATGTCTGAAGCGTCATATTCTTCTCATCCAGCGCTGAGATTCGGTAATCGGCTCGCGTAGATCCGTCCGACTTCCGTATGCGACGCGACATTGCGAGGCGAACTGGTTTACAAACTGGATGTCCCGGCTAAGGGAGAAAATTAATCTTTTCTGCAAAATGGAATCGGCCCTCACGCATCTATTATACTCTTGCGCAACTCTGCGTAACAGTAAGCAGTGCTCCGTATGAGTGAGATTTGCGGAATACTCATTTGGAAAATGGTGGGATCCTATTCTTCCACCTGGCTAGCTCTACTGCATGGCAGGTCGAGGTCGCGGCTTGGACTGAAACTAGTTTGGCGATGCAACATTCTGGGGCGATCAAGTAT
Organism: Hypoxylon sp. FL1150; assembly: GCA_022495205.1. NCBI lineage: Eukaryota > Fungi > Ascomycota > Sordariomycetes > Xylariales > Hypoxylaceae > Hypoxylon > Hypoxylon sp. FL1150. The sequence goes on from MU376166.1 coordinate 190,362, forward strand.
CAAGGATTTCAAGATCGATTTCCCAACAAAAAGAAGTTTCTATTTCGTTCCCCTCATTTCAGCCCCGCGTTGTCTTTTTTTGGCAACGTTTTTCTTTTTATCACAATGACTTTTTTCAGGGACTGCATGGTGGAGCCGTGGCGGCCTTAGCAACATTTTTAGCAAGACAAGAGTAGAACCAGTATTTCCATGCCCCATATATATATCTTAAGATCTTGTATCCTTAAGCCAACAAATTGAGATACATTTACCTCAGCTATAGAAGATTCTTTATCGATAGCTATATTGCCGAGGCCGCTTTCAAAAGGATGGCTGTTACCTACCTACATGTACGGCAACATACTGTATCATTTTCTAACAGCGATAATGCAGCGACTGATACAGCAAAAATAAACTCAAGCTCACCCAGATAATCCTCAGCCAAGTAATGATTGACTAGGGTATGATAGGTAACAGTTCTAACCGGTGTTGTGGTGAAATGCTTGGTGAAATACGAAGAGTATTTGGCTGTATGTTGATTTTTTCTTCGGTCGACCTTGGGCAGGTATAAAAGACGTTATCTACCCCTTAATATACCTGCAAGACAGAACATCCGAAAAGTCGTTCATGTTTATAAATATTCCTAATGATATCTGGAAACGGAATGTCAAGTTTTGTTTGATATTCATGTGCACCTGTTGGATAAACGCATGGCATTCTTTATTTTTATGTATATTTTTATATTAAGCTGAATTACTGCATATCTTGAACTTAGGTACCGTTGAAGGATAGCTCCAAAACGCCTCTGCAGCCAAAGCCACACCATGCTGCACTTTCCCCAAACCATATATAGCAGTCTTCATATCGTACACGTTGTAATACTGACGCCCTATACAGCCTAACAGCATGAGTAAATCGATATCATCAATAGCCGCGAGGCTCAGCTTGTTCTCGTAGCTCGCCCCTTACCCCGCATTTACATCACACAACACCAGAGCTGAAGTGGCTAGCTCTCTCCTTAGCACCTCCTTAACCGTACATGATTCCTTTATACCCAACCAACAGGCAAGATGTAAGTGGGTTACCGAGGATGTAATATCTCCGACGACATCTTTCTACCCCTTATTATAACCCAATGCGACGAAGCTTGGGGGCGGGCACGGGCTGATGGTTACATCCCACGACGACGTGTTCTCTCGTCAGATGAATAGGAGAAGCGAGGCATGGAGTAGTAGTACGAAAGAGCCGTGATTCATGTTCTATATGTACATATTCCCCTTCTCATAACACCAACAAAGAACTACCTTTTTTTTTTTCAGAGTGGCCAGCTACCGTAACTTCCCTCGTTCATCATGAGTGCCACTCGCCACCTCGCGACCCCTATTACCGCCCCCATCGCCACCCAGCTCCCCGAGCTTAAGTCCGGCACGTATCTCACGGAGACACAATGGCAAGTCCTCCTGGCGCTCATCGACGCCGTCGTCCCGTCCATCGTGGCCGAGTCGGAAGCAGGAGACCAGAAGCACCAGCTACGGATCTCTCAGCCGCAGTACGCGGAGGCGTACGAGCGGACCAAGAGGCTGATGAAGCCCCCGGACTATGACAAATTCCAGCAGTACCTGGCAGCTCGTCCGCTGGACAACCCGCGTTTCATGCGGCTGATCAAAAGCACCATCCAACGCGTGCCGGATAGTAATCGCAAGCAGCTGGGGACCGTTTTGAGCGTGATAGCGTAAGACATAGATTCACCTTATTATAAAGTCTAAACATCTAATTATGGCCGAAGGACTCGCCTTGGTAGCTTAGCCGGCACGGGGTACTACACGCCCCTGCAAGAACAGCCCGTGCGCGTCCGAGAAGCCATCATCCAGTCGTGGAACCAATCGTGGCTGACCGTCTGGCCCGTCATTGGGAAGTCGATCCTCAAGATCGCCAAGGCTGCCTTCGCGCAAGCGGACCCGCTGTTCATGGAGCTCATCGGGTACAAGGAAACCCCGGAGAACTACGAGCCGGGCCCGTCGTTCGCGTTCGACTTCATGCAGTTTGCGTCCGGGTCCGGAATCGAGACCGTCGAGACCGACGTCGTCGTCGTTGGTTCCGGCTGCGGCGGCGCCGTGTGCGCCAAGGTCCTGGCGGAGGCCGGGCACCGGGTCGTAGTCGTGGACAAGGGCTACTACTTCCCTACCTCACAGCTGCCGATGGCTACCGAGGCCGCTAGCGAGTTCCTCTACGAGGGGAACGGCATGCTGCAGAGCGCGGACGGCTCCGTGACCGTGGTTGCCGGCAGCTGCTGGGGCGGCGGCGGGAGCATCAACTGGAGCGTCAGCCTCCAGCCTCAGGGGTTCGTGAGGCAGGAATGGGCGGATCGGGGGCTGGGTTTCTTTACCACGCAGGAATTTCAGCACTGCCTGGACCGCGTTTGTGATTTTAGTATGTCCTTTTTGCTCTTTATATTTTTTTCCCGAGTGAGAATCTGGAGCTCAGGGGGCATATGTGTTTTTTTTCCCTTTCCCGCTAACTTTGATGAAACACAGTGGGCGTGAGCGACGCACATATACGCCATAACCACAGAGGAAACGTGCTGCTCAACGGCTCGAAGAAGCTGGGCTGGGCCGCGAAGCCGTGTCCGCAAAACACCGGAGGCGCCGAGCACTCCTGCGGCAACTGCACGCTAGGCTGCTACTCCGGCGAGAAAAGGGGTCCGACGGTGAGTTGGCTTCCTGCCGCCGCTCGGGCCGGGGCGAAGTTCATAGAGGGATTCGAGATTTCCGAGGTGCTCTTCGATAAACGTGGTAGATCGAAGCAGGCCGTCGGGGTGTTGGGAACGTGGGTATCGCGTGATAAGGACGGAAACGTCCATACGCCTGAGTCTAGCAGAGTCAAGAGACAGGTTCGTGTGAAGGCAAAGAAGGTGATTGTGGCGTGCGGCACGCTTCAAAGCCCACTGCTTTTGATGAGAAGCGGACTGAAGGTAAGAATATCTCATCTCATGATAACTGTACATCTCGCGTTAGGGGTTGGCCCGACTGACCGTCTATCAGAACCCCCACATTGGCAAGAATCTTCACTTGCATCCTGTTGGTCATCTTAGCGCCTCCTTTGACGAAGACATTAGAGGTTGGGAAGGTAAGCTTGATACAATCTACATAATAGCAGTAAACTACATACACTTACAACGTTCAATAGGGGCGATATTGACAAGCGTCTGCACCACCTTCGAAAATCTGGACGGTAAAGGTCACGGGGTTAAACTCGAACCAAGTACCATGGTCGTAAGACATCTCCCCTTTCCAAATCAACTTACTTTTTAACTCAGTTGGCGCTAATTGTAAACAATTTCTACCCTATCTAGCCCTACATGTTCCTGTACGAGCACCCCTGGCGGAGCGCTCTGCAGTGGAAGCTCGACGCCCTCCGCTGCCGGCAGATGGACACCTTCATCGCCATAACGCGCGACCGCGACACCGGCCGCGTGTACCCGGACCCGGCCACGGGGCGCCCCGTCATCGACTACACGCCCTCGGCCTTCGACCGCAAGCACATCCTCGCCGGCCTCGTCGCCCTCGCCAAGCTCTGCTACGTCGAGGGCGCCACTGAGATCTGGCCGTTCATCCAGAACGTGCCGTCGTTCGTGCGCGAGTCCACGTCTGTGAGCGTAGGTGAAGACGAGAAGGAGGAGGGTATCGATCAAGGCATTAACGACCCGGCCTTCGCGGCCTGGCTCCGGACCCTCGAGCGCACCGGCGTCAACTTCCCCAGCGCCACGTTCACGTCCGCACACCAGATGGGCACCTGCCGGATGGCTGCCAGCCCGGAGCGCGGTGTCGTCGGACCCGAGGGTAGGGTCTGGGAGGCGCAGGACCTGTATGTGGCTGACGCGAGCGTGTTTCCGTCGGCCAGCGGCGTGAACCCCATGATTACCAATATGGCCATCGCGGACTGGATCGCCAAGGGCGTCTCGCGGGACTTGAAGAAAGCCCGACCGCGCGCCGCGTTGTAGGTAAGGGGTAAAGGGTGTGGTCTTTTTGGAGAAGAATAAGGAAAGTAATTCTGGTTCCCTGGCAATTAGATTGCCGGGAAGGGGATGGGGAAGGGGACACGGCGTTAGGAGAAATTCATGGTTGGCTGATATGTATACGTATACCCATCTTACCTCATAGGAGGGACGCACATGCAAAGTTGCTACTGCGAGGTCCAGGCATTTTGATAACTCACTGTCATCTTTAATCAAGCACATTTATGACCGGTCATTACTCTGTGCAGTTGGATATGATGTTTTTTTTTTCTTTCTTTTTTTCTTTTTTTGATTGTAGCTTCACGAATCACACATATGGCGAATCCCGAACCCCCGAACTTCCCGAGGCTTACGGACCCGGGCAAGTAATATACGTCCCATGCACTGCAATAGGACCCTACATACAGACGCGACGAACTTCCTAACTTTAACGAGAAGTTCGAAAGGCCTGCTTTTTAGAAGCTTATGGCTACCAAATTCGGTGTTACCTTCTAAGATGCCTACCTCAGTCAGTCAGCCCTCTAAGCGTGACTAACCTATCTAAATCCTCATCCAGCATTTTCACCAGGCGTTGATTTCAAAAGAGTATTGGCCACCAACGCATGTAAATAGAACTGCCGGCTCTCTAAAAGTGTGATCATGTCGCGACACAAGGTGTCATCACATCAGCAAAGGAGCGTAAAAGTCCTGCTTGGTTACCTACATGGTTCTTACACATGACTTCACCAAGAGATTGAGGGGATTAATAGAGACTAATTTTTGCTACCCTGCGGAGATCCTCATCGCGTATGCATGCATCATATTCATCGTTTAGGTAGCAAGATGGAGTGTGTAGTCGCGGCAGCGCGGCAAAGTTTTGAGGTTGGGGTTCGGTTGGGGGCTTGACAAAAATCAACCACCAGTTCGGGACCCCATCCAACGAGGTAGGTACCTTAGGTAGGTAATTGCACAGTCTAATGGGTACGGCGCTATCAGCCACCTAGACGACGTCACAGTCGTGAAAGACGAAACAGATAGGGCTGTCGTGCCTCCACCCCCTTTCCAACGCTGTCCTACGCTCGCGAAACTCGGTGGTAGTCTGAAACGCGTATGTAGGACTCTGACCACGCTCGTACTTACATACCTGGTAAGTAACGTCCCAGCCGCTTGGCTATTATGTAGGACTTTGAGATAGAGGAGGCTAGATTGGGTGTGTTCAGCTGTCGATGAAGAGAACGCCATCTATCACCCCATGTAGAATGCGACCGTCAGCATTCCTTTCGGTTAGTAGGGCTGGGGGGGGGGGGGGGGTGGGGGGGGGGCCATTTGCGGAAATT